>WJFB01000167.1:0-90236 GCA_009870185.1 Pygmarrhopalites habei | reverse complement strand
GGGAGATACTACATAATTTTAAAACTCCCCCTCTAGTCACAAATACAGTTTACCTTTTGGAAGCATCTTCTTTGCCCTCTCAAAATCTATAGCTTTTCTCCCTCTCTCTCCTTCGCTAGTGAAAATTTTAAGGTTTCACACACACAAACGGAGAAACGGTTGGTGTGGGTGCGGGTGTATATTTATGAGTTGAAAGTGGCTATATAAGGGGAGGGCATGGGATAGTGAAGTGTGCGTTTCTTTAGAGAGAGAGAGAGAGAGCAGAGGAAGAGAGAAGGAGAGAGTCTGTCATAAAAAAGTAGGAGACATTTGGAAAATAATCTGTATGGAAGTAATTCCAAAGGCCATCAGAATGATATATTTCTTCAATCGACTGTGAAGAAACTGGGAGTATCGTTATAAGAGAACGAAAGGCGTATGTACTTATACAGCCCTTTCCCCATCTCTCTGTCCTTTCCCTACTGTATCTGAAAAAGATGTGGCTGTGGCTACCTGTGTGTGAGTGTGTGTGTGTGGAGTGGAGTTTCCCAATTTCCAGTTACCTTCCTACTTGATGTCACATTATATCAAATTTTCTATAATCCCCGCTCAATACATAAATAATGTCGAAACATACAGATCCAAAGATTAGTTTCCTCTCTCTCTCTCCTCTCCTCGTATACTGCATCTTCATCTCTCCCGCTCCCGCCTTCCCATTCCGCCCCGCTCTGTCTTCCCATTTGTGTGTGTCTGTGTGTTTGTGAGACCTCTCAGGCATCATCCATCGAGTTGAGAGAGGGTGTGTGTAAGTGCGTAAGTGTAAGAAGATAGAAGCTCTGCATAATAAATGCTCACCTCGACGACTGTGTGTGAGTACCTGCCGTCTTTACAACATTCTCTCCCTGTGAAAACCGGAGTTCAATTTGATTACAGCTCAACTCGAAATTGGGCACAAACTAACATTGCTACTTTTCCCTTCATATACACACACACAGTATAAGGAAGATATAAGGATTTTTTTATGGGAAACTACACGAACAGTACACACACATCACCATTTGTGTGTATCGTACACATGTATATTATAGGCTATGGTTGGTTGGAAGAAAGTAATGAGTCCATAAAGCATCTTGAAGAGATGTTTATTAAAGCCAAATAGGGGTAAAGTTAGAGTCATGAGTCAAGTCGAAATAAATCGACTCGTATCTTTATCTTTATGCTATCAACCCCACATCTCCCTTCATCCTCATCTTCTTTTCCTCCTCCTCCTCTTCTTCCTCCAAAACTTTGATATCTATTCATATTCACATATCCTACACGGACTCACTCTCTTCCCCCTTCCTTCTCTCTTTACACTTTCCCCTGGTTTTTTTCCTCTTCTTTGATGAACTGCTGTTGGCACTAGAGCGAGTCTCCATTTCTATGACGATCCGAGTCTAACGATCAAGACATGGAGAGAAAAAAGAAAAAACACACTTTCTCCTCCTCCTACTGCTTAGTTAGTTATATTTTCAAAAAAATAAGATACGGCCTCCACACACACACACGGATACTTATATATGTGTGTAAGAAATATAAATATATAAATTGCAATGGAAGTCTTTGAAAAATTCCCTCCAGCCATTGATTTCTACCAGTTGAAAATGGAGCGGAATATTTATACAATTTATATATTTATACCCCGGGCCCCAGTTAACTAAAAAAATGGCAAAAGGAAAAAAAAAGAAAAAATCCAGTCAAGTCTTCCCGGCAACCCCATCATCCTACAAAAAAAAAATTCCAAAAGAGCTAGGGAGGAAGGGCGGTTTGCTTGACATACATGTATGACGAGGACTATACAAGAGCCCTGTGCATACACAAGTTGAAAAGAGGGAGGGAGGGAAAGAGAAAAAAAAGAATTTTCTCCAATCTTCCAGATTTCCATGAAAATATATGCGTTTGTCAGAGACGAATTGCCGGCAATATGAAAAACAAAGGTGATCCGCTCAGGGTAAGAGCAGTAGGAATGAAAACCATTTCTTCCCTCTTCTATCCTTCCCCTCCCATCCTCCTCCAACCATTTTCTCCATATATATGCGAGTGAGAGAGCTAAGAAGGTTAAATGGGGGAAAGAAGGGAGGAGAGAAGAGGAAGGGAAAAAAATTGAAGGCTATACAAATTTTTTTTCTCTCTCTGCTTTTTTCCTCTACACAATTTTCATATAGAAATTTCTATACAAAAAAGCCTTGTTCTCATTTTGTATTCCTACACACTCATCCATTCTCATACTGACCTATGCTAGGGTGTGATATATGAAATATATTTTTAATGCATTTCATTTTTTTGTGAACCCCAGTAAACATTTTTTTTCCATTCTTTCCCTGACGTCAAAATATAATTACAAAGTCCATTACAATGTCATCCAAAAACTGGGACCGGGATGAGCGGTGGAGGAGGGGGAAAGTTGATCCAAGACTCTCGAGATGAGTGCACAGTTAAGACAGAAGAGAAATAGGAAAAGAGTTCTTCACTCCGTTGAGGCGGAGAGAGAAAGAGAAAGTGGGGAAAAAATAGACATTAGGTAACACAAAAAGGGAGTGGGGGTAAGAGAGAGTGAGAGATGAAGACGTGGCTGGGTATAAGAGGAAGAAGATTAGGCTGAGATTGGAAGGTCAGAAGAGGAAAAAGTGATTTGGGATTTTGAATGACCTCCTCTCTCTCTCCACAGACACACACAGTCATCCCGAAGGAAGAGAAGGAGAGAGTAGCTGAGCCTGTAGAAAGGAAGAAAAAGAGAGACTTTCTCTTGGTTTTCCTGCTCCATTAACCCATACATGTCATGTGGTCTGAGAGGAGGGACTCCTTGACTACCCTGCTAATAGCTAATAGACGTGATTTTCCGGAATAATCAATCCACGCGTTCCCTCTGCTATCCCTTAGAATCTAATGAGCCATCACCAAAAACATGACTTCTTTATCTATCACTCTTTACCACTCACTTTCTCTCTCTCTCTCTCTCGCTGTCTCTACATGGCTCAGCCTTTTCCTTCACTTTCTTTCCCCAGTTTTCTCCCTCCCCTCCCTCCCTAAACTCATAAACTATACATGTGCCTTCTCTCCTGTCCTCCTATATAGTCTTCCGTATAGGTACATGGTTTTATTCTAAATTCTTGCCTATTCAATTATCAATTTTGCCCTCCAAACGTGCTGAGCATCCCAACCATAATTTATTTCCCAGTCTTTTGCCAAATTCAAAATTCAAAGAGGGAAGAGACAGTGAGAGGAGACATTCGGTACACCCGCAAAATTTTAGTAGAGAAAGCAGCAAAAGGCAAGCAGAACGAAGCACACACACACGCATAGAGAAAGAGAGAGAGAGGGAAGGATGCTCCGGGTTAAGATAGCAAAGAATAGTATTTTCACTCACTTTCTCTCTTCCTTTTCATCAGAATTCCTTGTTCTTTTAAGGCTGATCCTCAGAATCATTTCGTATTCCACACTTTTCTCCCTTCGTCCACACACACACGCCACATACATACAGTACTTATATATTATAAGACTCGGTTCTAGCATTCACCCAATGAAAATGCTTTGCAAAAAATTATGGGTATGAATGGGAAACATATGAGGAGAAAGTAGGATCGAGGAGTCCCTGCAGGACACAGTACTAGCAGCAGTCCCTCATTTCCCAAGAAGTATGCGAGTCCTAATTCATCATGCAGTTTCGACATTTTAATTATACATTTTGAAACCCTTGACATGCATTACACTATTAAGTTTAATTAAATTATTCAATTGGATCTTCTCATCCCTTCTGATCTTCCAAATTGACTTGCCGCTCTAACTGGGCTCTCACCCACCCGAGAGAAAGCTATTAAGAAAATCAGACTGAATGGTTACAAACTCTACACACACACCCACCCACCCTAGTCAGCCGTCAGCCTTTCCCGTATAAATTCCATAAAGATTGTGTAAAGTGTTAGGGAGGATATTTATAGGGGATGGGATTGGTTATAAGCAGTTGTTAAAATATTCTGTAGGTGTAGTCAAGGTAGGGAGAGAAGGGAGGGGGGATTCGGGACACGTATAAAAAGTCGGTTACGGATTTGAGTCAGCAAAGATGAATAATATTCTTGGGAAACCACCGGTCTCCCTCCCCCTTCTTCTTTTACTCCTTGTAAAGCGAGAGAGAGAGGAAGAGAGGAGGAGGCTTTCTCATCTTTATTCCAAACATAGGAGGGGATATACACCTTCTCCAGTTAAAGGAAGAGAGAGAGAAAGCCGGTTACAGGAAATGGAAGAGTGCAGTAGCTGCAAGAGAAAGAGACCTATGTTCATCATACCTAGTCATCCAGGCTCACACACACTACACACATACACACTCTCTGACTTTGCTCTGTCGATGTCTGGCCAACCTCCGTTCTGGTCTCTCCCATGTTCTACTTTTGAGAAAGTTTTTTTTTGCTAAAAATGCATTTAACAGATTCAACGGGGAGAATACAATGTGAAACCAATACCGAGCAGGGACGGGACGGGAAAAGATGCTACATATTTTGTGCAATGCAACTCTTCGCAAAAAACGAAAAGGAGAAAAGGGAGTGGTAAGAGTTGAGAAAAAAAATATTTTGGCATGGCACAGCCATGAATTGGAAATGTAGAAAGAGAGAAGAGAAAGATAAAAACTTTGTATGGATACCCGGGTGTTCCTCCTCTTCCAGTTTCCCCCCTTTTCCTATTTATGCTCCTAGATTTCACACTTGAGCTTTCCTTTTTGTGTCCCACTAAATACTGTATTGACTTTGTGCCTTCTTCCTTCTCTCTTATCCTCCTCCTCTAACTGCTCTACCTCCTTCTAAACGGCTTCCATTGAATGTTATTAACATAGAACCATAACTCTCCTTCTCATTTCAAACGTTGTTACACCATCAAATGTGTGTACTTATATGAACAGTCCACCTTCTACTCCTGTACATGAGTAATGAGAGTGAGTGTGTGTGTGTATATGGGCACCATTGTGTGGTACTCTGAGTGGGTTTTGTATGAGCATGTATAGCGTAATTCAATTTCCTCCTCTTCTCTCTCTTACTCTGTGTTCAGAGTTCATTAGAAGTTCGTGGAAATGGAGAGACGTAATCAAAGTCAAAGAGAGAGAGAGAGAGAGATTGAGAGGGAAGATTAGACAATGGATTATTGTAGTGAAGGAGGAACAATAGAGTGGTCGTGCTGGAAAAGCGGAAATAATTAGCTTCCTTGGTCAATGGGCAGGTCTGGTTTGTGTGTGTGTTTGTGAGAGGGTGAGGGTGCATGTACAATTTAGCCCCCTTTTTGAATAATCCCATTAAAGGATAATTATTATGATTATTTATTTGTACAGGACAACATACACACGAGGAGTCAATGGTGTAATGAGTGGAGGGTACACCATTAATTTACTGATTATATTTTGTCTGCATGTGTTTACACGTGTACTCTCACTCACTCACTCGTGTTTGTCTGGTGTTTTCCTATGTATGTTGTAATTTAAGTGTGTCTCAAAAAAATGATGGCATGTAATCTTGGAAGGAGTATTAACGTTTTTAATTCACAAGGGAAGTCAATTTAAGCTTTCTATTTTGAATTTTAATTTGTTTTTTTCCCTGTCTCATTTTTTTGTGTTCCCCGTGTCTTCACTCTCACTCTCTCTCTTTATGTGTTTTCAATATCCGTCATTTTACAAAAGGGAAAACAAAAGGCAAGATACTTTTTCAAATGGTTTAAAAGTTCCTTTTCGATAAAGAATTTTGAGTGTATAAATTTTAAGGGTAATAAATGATTTAGGTTGTAATACTGAGCAATCAACAAATTAAGGTCATTTAGATGGAAATATGGAAACATGGATGACGTACAAATGCTAAGAGAGTTTTTTTTTCGCAGAAGTCCTTCATGGCACAAAATCTTTGGCAATTTGTACCATCATTACATGAATGAAGAGTCAATTAAATTTTCTCAATGTACGAGAACGAGAAGGAGGGAACCAGTGTGGAGCAGAGTAGAGCAGTAGTAGTCATGACTGTACACTAAATATGGGTAAATTGCATATTAAGACTCTAATAGAATAATTAACCACCCAAGAAGCAAATGTTTCAACCTTGGCTCTCTCAATCTTTACCCATGTATTTTATTTTATATGGAAACAGTAGAGGAAGTGAAGTAGAGGAACTTAAAAAGCTTAGAGAGGGAAGGGACCATTAGTTAATTAATAATTATTGTGTAACTTGTCTCTATTACGTCGTTAAGACAAAATTTTCAACTTAACAAAATTATTTACTTTTTTTATTCTTTACGGCCATCTACATCAAAATTTGCAATTTATAACAAAGACTCTTTCCTACCAAAAATTCCATTCACCATCCAAACTTGACTTCAAAACAAAATTCAAGAGTTTGAATATCCAGAGCTTAGAGTTGTGAGGCATAAAAGCAATCCCCATAACATCTTGTACACACTTGTGTGTGTGTACGAGTGATTGACCTTTAATACACACACAAGATTTAATACAATTGCCCAACTCCCATTTATAAAGTCCCTATGGTACACACCCAGACTAAAAAAATCGTCATATAAATAAATGCCACAAAAAATAGGGAAGGGAAAGAGAAGAAAGAGAAAGAGAATTTGAAATCGATTGTTTGCCTCCCTCCTTCTTCTTGGAAGGTCATAAAGATAAAAAGGAAAAGGATGAGAGAAAAATAGAATGGAAACATATATCAACAATTTGAGCTAACAGCTGCTAAATCCTTGTGTAATGGAATATTTTCATGACAAAAGTGGAAAGAAGGACTGGAGGAGGAGGAGGAGGAGGGAGGGAAGATGAGGAGGATAAAGATAGTCAAGTAGGACCAACGGAGTGAAAAGGGTAATGAAGTCCAGGGAGAATCTCATGTAAAAAATACACACACACACAGGGAGAAAGGAGGGGAAAGGAGGGAATAGAAGGGAAGAAAATAAAGGGGCAGAAAGAGAGGGAGAGGGAGACGAAGGGGGAAAGCTCGACTACTGCGGTCTGACAGTATAATTGAGTTCACCATCTCATCTCTTGACCGTAATATTTTGCCGCATTGACTGAACGCAGCGAATTGGAAAGCTCTTCTTTTTCTCCTCGTCATTCAACAACCATATATAACACCTTCTTTAAGGTTTCTCTTCCTCCTTCTCTCCCTCTCTAGACTCTGAATGTGTAGAGCACAAACAGAGGCAGAGAATGATAGCTACTAAGCAAACTGCACACACACACACACTCAGAGTCAGGAATAAACCAGCACGTAGTCATCTAATTCTCAAGAGACTAGCCATCACAACAGGTCAGCTTTCAACAGATCTTTCGCTCTTCTTTTCCATCCTAAATACATCTATAAACTCTATTATAGTCTCTCTCTCTGTTTGGGAAAAAACTGATCAGAAATCCTTGCATGGAACCCCAACAACAACAGCTCGGCGCAGTACACATCACACACACAATGAGAAAAATAGAGTAGAGCAGAAAAAAAAGAAGACAGATATACACGGAGAAGCGATTTAATATCTTCTTATTCTTCCCCATTTTTCCTCCTTGGAGAATTTTAGTCCATTTTATTCTCGTTCACAATCTCAAAAATCAACATAAATCCATCTATCCCACATTATTTACTCCTCATGTACGAGTGTGTGTGTGTGTGCAATATACCCGGCTGTCTCCTATTTTCCCATGTGTGTGTAGGGTGTGTTCTATTTTTCCTCCCACACACACACCCAAGACAAGACAGAGGACGACGCTCCGACCCTAACTCTTTCCTCTCCTCCTTTTCTTTGGCAACCGGAAGTATGACTAATTCTAATCTCCATTGTTTTATTTTTAATTCTATTTTGTACACACAGAGCAGAGAGAAAGAGGAGAGCATAGACACACATCCACAGATGTGGAGAGTGACAGTGAGAGTGAGAGTAAAAAAGGAGGGTGAGAGGGGGAGAAAAGGAAGAGCTATAAACTTTGATATGGCTGTTGACGGCTGTAAATGTACTGACGTCAAGTTGTGAGTGTAATTTTGTCAATTTAATTTGCTCTACATTGACACTAACTTACGGACTAAAAGTAAGAGAGAGAGAAAGAGTCACCCTAGCATTACATTGGAAGTATTTTGGAGTAGCACTCTCCCTTTCTGTCTTTAAGAGGGAGAGTGTGACTTATCAATAATTGTAAATTTGCCAATTTGTTCGGTTGGCAACTAGAGAGGAGGAGGGGGATAAAAATAAAAGTTTGCACACTTGCCTTCAAGAACACATCCATTGCACTCATTTATCGTTGAAGATTCTATGAGCCGTCACAAATGAGGGCCGTTAAGAAGAGACAGGAGACGAGGAGGAGGAGGAGGAGGAGAGACTGAGCTTCTCTTATATCCATCTGTATCTTTTATGGATGGAAAAGGTTTCAGGGAAGGAGGGAAGATATTGTTTAGTCCTTGTGTAAGTCTCGATTTATTTGTTTCGCTCCACACACCCAAAACTACGTAATTAATGTTGATAAAGGGAGTAAAGACATAAGTAAGCACAGACACACACACAAGGGATCTTGTGTATGCGAGTGTGTGTAAAATCATGTTGTTGGGTAAAAGCATTTGAGGAATCTCTACACAGGCACACTGCATTGCATTTCCCATTAAGCGGAGTGTGTGCATACAGACAATCCAGACTTGGCATTCCATTCAAAGAGCAAAGAGAGAGAGAAAGGGAGAAATAAAAGAGAGAGAGAGGTATGGATCTTCTGGAATAGTTGAGGTGAAGATAAAACAAGGGTATGTGTGTGAGAGAGAGGAGGAAGAGTGAGTTAGTTGGAGGTAGAGTGTGTGGAAGTACAGAGATATAGTCATCATACATTTCAGCTTTTGAGATTACATTGCAATAAAATGAAACACACGATTATCATGTTTATCATGGCCTTTGTATGGATTCCCCGAGAAAGATGAGAAGGTTAAAACTAAGAAAGGGAGGAGGAGAGAGTGATGCTCTAATTCTGGATGTACGTCTACTCTGCCTGTGCCCATATACAGTATGTGTGTGTGGGATAGGAAGGGTTAAGGGAAAACAAAGCTGAGAAGAGAGTTCAATTGCGAATTTCATCTTTGTTCCCAGTTGTCTGTTGGAAGACAGTGCATTTCTCCCTTTCGGTTCTCATCCCAATGTATAATATGATATAAGGAAAAGCTATAAGGTGGTAATAAGAGGGCGAGAGAGAGAGAGAAAGATGGAGAATGTGGAGGATTTTCTCAGATCACATCTTTTCAGTATTTCTGTTGCTCTCACTCCTAAACCAACTCGAAGTTGGAGTTCCCTAACCTCACTTTGTGGGGGGAGTGAGGTTAATCAGATAAAATGAACACAAAAGCTTTTCGCTCTACCAACATCTCATTATTATCTTCCCAGAAACTCTTCCCTTTCTTCTTCAGACTTGTTCTCTCCTTCCCTTTCTCTCTAAACCCCCTTCCCCTTCTTATAGGGGAAATATATTTCTAGCTATCCTATCCAACCCTCTCTCATCCTCCTCCTCGACCTACAACCTCCAGGAACAGATAAAACACTCAAAACCTCCCCTCCCACTCACACACACACCCTCTCTCTCTCACTTTCCCCACTTGTCTCTTCACTATATTATATGAGGTACTTGTTATGTAAGCCAATCTTAACTCGCTCTCTTCTCCTCCTCCTCCTTCTTCTGTTACATCCTTAATAATTTTAGAAATGTTTAATAATCCCCTTAAAGAAATGCCTGGGCTACGATATAAAATGTGTAAACACACGCCCCAGATCGACTCACTTTCTCCTCTCCTTCATCAGAACAGAATCCTCAGAACAGAGAGTGATACTCCCTCCTTTTCATGCATGTTTGTGAGGAAGAGAGAGAGAGAATGAAAAGGAGGAGGGGAGACTCAAAGCTGACGGCTTTTCTGTCGATCTCGGCAGAAATATGATGATACTCTTATTTTCCAATGTGTCTTCTACATCCCATTGCAAAATGTGGAAAGGCCCAAATCGAAATTCACCGGGATAGAGAGAGAGAGAAGAAAGAAAGAGCTGAGAAGACAAACTTGAGCCGAGAGTTTGGCGGCCGGATCTTTTTCAAAATGTCTCTCTCCCTGTCAATGTCATCATTATTTGACAAAAAATATAAATCTACCTTCCACCTCATATAAACATAGTGGAGAAAAGGGAAGGAGGAAAGGGAAAGCTTTCTCTGGGAAGAATGCCTGGGAAAAATTAGGACTCTCGAGAATATGGGACTCCTTCCTCTTCCCCCCCCCCTTTTCATCCTCTTCTCATGATTTCAGTGTGTGACGCGACGTGGCCACAAGTCTCGGCGGGTTAAAATATCGTCAATCTTCGTACACTGTACAGCCAGGTTCACCCTTTTTGTCCCAGGACACACCACTCCAGCCATGGACTACATTTTCACCCCTCGGGTTTCTCCCTTTCACTCCGTCCCTGCTTCTTGGAGTGTGCGTGTACATATGCACATTTATGGGCAATGAATCAAATCTTTTGATTTAAATTCTACTCACCATTTATGACTAGAATAAAAGAGGAAGAGAGGAGGGGAATTACTGACCACTAAGTAAAACGGGATTTAATCGGTGGATGGTGGAAGGGGTGGAAGATGAAAAGTGGGACTGTTTTTAAAATTTGATTCAAATTTGTGTGGGTGTGTATAGCGTAGGTATACCAAAATGTATGCATGCACATGTAAATTGTCCTTTGAGTTAAACGTAGAGGCTCACACAAACATAAACAAAAGAGAGGAGGTACATCCTTAGTAATTACTCGACTTAATGGACGTAGTCTTAACTTAGCTGCCGGCTTGCTTTTGGGATAGAGAGAGAGAAAGAGAAAGTGTGTGTGTGTGTGTGTGTGTGTGTGTGTGTGTGTGCGTGTAAGGATAATTTGGGGGAAACAGTGGGAAGTCTGCTGAGTTTGGAGTAAATAGCTACAGAGTATTATTGGTGGTGTATAAATCCAAACCTTGCGGCATTTGTGGCTGATGATGCTCCTTAACGACTGGTCACGGATGCTAGGAAAGACAAGTCTTTGTGCCTTTCTCTCTCTCTCTCTCTGCTTTTCCACAATCATCTCGCTCCACTCCAGACTCTAATATCCAAGCCCCAGCAACAACACCCACAGACTTCCAGGAACACTCTGCTGAGACAAGTGTGTGTGTGTGTGTTTCGTTTGCTGCTACTGCTGGATAGTCATTTTGTGATTGTAGCAATCAGCGTTGTCTGTGGGCTCTTCTCTCTCTTTCCTTTCTCTCATGAACACCGGCTCATTTGGATCATTGTGCATCCAGGAATAGGCGGAAAAGTAGACCCCATGGAATATTTCCCTCTTGAGTCTCAGAGGCAACAGAAGCAGAAGCAGCAGCACAAAGTACAGTATGAGAGGGAAAGAACGGGGGAACCCAAAGAGGAGGAGGGAAAGAGTAAAACTTGAGACAATTTACGTCCAGCCGTAAATCCTCATATTTAAGTATGCGCTCTCTACCTCCTCCTCCACTTGGTTACAATGCACAAGACCGGAGGATCCTCCAGGAACGAGGATGAAATCATTTAGAGGAAAAAGAGGGAGAGAGAAACAAGTGGTGGGAATTTAGATTTAGGCATAAACATAAAGACTAAATAACACACACACACACACACACTCACTCCACTTTATTCTCATCCTCGTGAAAGAAACCCCACTCATTTTCACTTCCCCAAATGCATGAGCACACACACACACAATCAATAACAAGGCCGCAATGGAAAGGCCCTGCGGTCGTGTTCATAATTAAATGCTCCCATTCAAAACGAGCCTTTTCTTCCCCTCCTCCTCATCCTTATGCGAATGCAGAGATACAAAATTCATGATTTATCCATACCGCAGAAAATTTAGGACAAGTTACAGTAAAATCCGAGAATTTTGTTTCACAAATTTTCTCACTCTCACAAGCACGCACACACAGCCGGGCGCGAGTAGGGAAAGGTTTCCAAATAGAATACTGACCTATGACATTGAGGTGAGCATCAGACCGAATTGCTTTGTTGGTTCTGGCTGGGCCGACTTGACATTGATATTCTGCAATGTCCTGGAGGGTCACATTGACAATCCGAAGATTGTGTACTCCACGTTCCGCATCCCCTGCCATGGAGTAGCGGACGAAACCCGGGATTTCTCGACTGAATCCTGTATATCACAAAAAAGAAAAGAAAAGTATAGTTATTATCACAATCACATGACAAGATTATACATAATACTATTAAATTTTTTGTAGCTACATTTTGTACTACCATCTCTAAAATTCTACTAGTTTTTGTTTTTAATTCCCATTGTCCCTCGACCAAACTCTTGAGCTATTATTCTCAAGGCTAGACTCGACTACAGAGAGAGAGAGAGAAAGGATGGAGTTCGGGATGAGCTATTGTGTTGGGGAATGGAACTGCTGTGTATTCCATCCAAAATTTTGGACTCTCTCTTTGGAGTATAGAACAGAGTCTGAGATAGAATAGGGACTCTCCTTTTTGTCTCCCTCCTCTACTGTTCCAAAACCTCGTGGACATAAATAAAGTTGTGTGCCTCTCTCTCCAGCACACATTGGACACACACATTGGGAGTGTAAGATAAGAACAACAATGCTGTGCACTGTGAAATGTAATATTGTCCCCACAAAAAGTCTATTGTGAGAACGGACAAGGAGTGTGCAATGGTTGAGAGAATGAAAGGCAAAAAAGTAGGTACAGTAATTCTCTCTCTCTCCCGTCCCCGTTTGTAAAAGTGTGTGTGTGCCTTTCTCTACGTATCTCTTCTTGTTGTGCTTAACAATAGGAGAGCATGGAGGAAACCCCAAGTTGTCGATTCTGGGTGTGGAGGAGCATGGTTTTTGGTATTGCTATAAAATTTGTGCTTCATTGTCGCCCATGAAAGGCGAGAGGGGTATAAAGTAGAGAGAGAGTAGATTTACATTGAAAAATAAAAGAGGGAAAAAAACCATTCGGAGTATTTCTTGTTGTCACGAGGACATTTGCTTCGTATTTTTTTCCAGTCTCTTATTCTGTCTCCATTTGAGAGTCTCGAGTCTAGAGGGTCAGGCACACACACAGACACAGAGGAAAAGAGAGAGATGGAGAAAACAAAAATATTATACTAGGAGAGTACAATGCAGTGGAACTATGCATAGTCATGAATGTGCGGGGTGTGTAATGTTAAAATGAGGGGACGCATGAGGAAGTGAAGATGCTAAGAACTTTGGTTTTCTCTCCTTCCCAAAACACATACATGTTACATATATATATTAATACATACACACGTATATAATATAGGTATATGTCGAAATGCGTGGAAGAGAAAGGGATAACTCTCCACATGGTTCTCTATTGCTTGGAATCTTCTAAAAAACACTATCATCCACCACAACACACACATACACACCCACGTATAGGAGAGAGGAGAGTCTCGGAGGAGAAATATCGGTTTTATGGAACTTAACAACGAGCTACGTGGAGAGGAGGAGGAGGGAAAAAACGGGAAAAGTTTTTTTCCCGTTTTTTTTGCAAAAAAACCGAAGGCTGAGTCAAGGAACTGATCCGCTCTGCTCTGTGCTTTCTTCTTTTTCTACACAAACACATGCGCATGGATATACATGTATGGATAATAATAAATATATACATGTGAAGGAAATGACTGTGTGTATGCGTGGGGGAGTGTGTGAGAGAGTTGAGAAAGAGGGAAAACTGGAGAAGAAGCCAAAGCCAAGCCATCCATCCAGACACACACACACACAGAGTAGGAGAGAGGAGAGAGGAATATACGCAGAGAGTGGGAAAAAGTCCAAAGAGAAAAGTGAGCCCATTCATGAGTTTCTTCTTCTTTTTCCCTCCTTCCTCTTCTTCGTCCTGGTCGTTCGTCTCTCAAGTCTCATAGGGGAAGAGGTTGGTTTAAGGTTTCAGTGAAAAGTTGACTTGAGCTTGGTGTGCTTGAGAGTTTGGTTTTTTTAGAAAGATAGAATTTCGTGGCGTACCAAATGGCGCTCCTCTCTCTGTATGTGTGTGTGTGTGTGTCTTCTAACTATTCTGACAGGCCCGCACTCATATTTTCACTCTCAGCAGCCTCAGCTTCAGTCTTAGCCCAAGTCCCCAGTAGCAGCAGAAGAGATGGAGAGAGGGGCCCATAGGAAACCAATAAAATACGACTAACAAATCAAACTATACGAATCGTATCACCTACAACAAGTTACATGGCCTCCATTCGCCTCTTCCATCTTTCCTTCCTCCTCTTCCTCCTTCTCCTCCTCAAAGTATAGCTTACAACTCAACTTTTTCTCAACTGTTTCTACTTTCACTTCCTCAAATCTCTGTTTCTCTCTCAACTGTCTGACCTACGACTCTGCTGTGTACGGTAGAAACCCCTGCTTTCTCTCGTCCCATCACCCTTTCCATTCAACCAACTCGTCCACGTTCATATTATGGGAAACCGACTCATCTCAAAACCCATGACAGTAAGAGATGGAGGGAGGGAGAAGTATAAAGTTAAAATTATTGATGTGAGTCTCATCCCAGGTTCTTCCATCCATGACCAACTGTCACCAAAGAAAACACTAGAGAGTTGATTCATAAGCTGATTTTGAGGACGAAGGAAGAGAGAGAAAGGAACATCTTGACTTATCGTTCTCTGCTTTCTCTCCTTATATTTTTTTTCTTTGTCACAACATGAGAATCATACTGAGAAGGTCCACGTACAAATTTAACAAAACTTGACTTTTTCCAAAAAAGATTGTCATGATGATTCCTTCTATTGTTATACTAGCTCAAATCTACACTCTACACTAAAGCGAATTTGGGGGGTCTCAGGGTGAAGGGTGACCACGCACACATAAACACACACACATAAAGTAGAAAAGAGCGAATTGTGCTGTTTTTCCCCCAAATACCATTTTTCTGATCCTTTTCATCATCTTCAGAATCTGGACGGACTTTCCCTCTAGATTGCTGACTAGTGGGTGAGTTGCAATGGAGGGGAGAGAGTCAGCAACCAGACACACACACACACAGACGAAGAGAGAGAAAGAAAAGAAAACATTTGGGCTTCTATTTGGTTCAACAAAGGAAGCAAAGCTTGTATTGATTTATTTTTTCACATGCCAAAGAATAAGCCCTCTCTCTCTCTTTTTCTTCTTCACCCTCCTCTCCCTCACATTATTCAGCCCACAGCCCACAGACATACAAACAGAGGCACACACACACATGTACGCACCATCTGAGCCACACAACACACACACACACAACGCCTTACTTACAGAGAGAGAAGAGAAAGAATTCACCGTCTTCGAGACTCAGACTGAGTAGAGGCAGAGGCAGACAGACACATTCACCAAAGAATGGGGAAAGAGAATGGAGGAGCTGGAAAAACTGTTTTTTTCTCTCCAGTCTACCGTCCTCCTTCCTCCTCCCCCATGCAGTCTCATGTACAGAGATTGAGGAAGAGAAAGGGAGCTTCGTATTCTTTATTATATTCCTCGTCAACAGAGGAGAAAGAGAGAGAGTGAGAAGAGGAATAGGGAAAGCAAAAAGGGAAGGAAGGAAGACGACTGTGGATGAAGTGACTGCAGCTAGGATGCTACTGCTTCTTACTGTGTGTATGTAGTAAAAAAACAGTTCATTGCGTCCATATATATGAGGATGATGCCTTTCTAAATCTTGTTTACTAGCATCCTGCCCTTGCCTTTCTACCCCCTCCTCTATCTTTACTAATGTACTAGTGGTGCTGTGGGTGTAGACAGAGTGAGTGTGGCTGAGAATGGGATGGGATGGAATGGAGGAAGAGCAGCAGCAAAAAAATAGGTTCGGAAATGTGCACTTGTACATTTCTGTCGATTCATCTCTTCCATCAAGTTCAACTCTCCGCCATTCTTTCCCTCAAGTGAGCAAAATAGTGCCTAATGGAGTCTGATAATGTTTCTCCTGATTACACACCCCACCACCACCAACCCTCACCATATTTTTCAAACTCTAATCCAAATTGTAGACAGAGCCTCTTCTTTTCACACTCAATCCACCTACACACGAAAGAGAAAGGAGCTTTACGTCTCTTTATCCATTTTTTAAGTAGGGTTTTCCACTAGAATAATTTCATAATTTTAACTAAAGTTTTTTGATACAAATAATTTTACAAAAATATTTATACCGCAGATGAAATTGAAATTAAATTGAGATGATCTTTGCAGGAAGAAGTTGAGAACGACAAGAATGAAATGAGGACGGAGAGATCGTAATGTGCGTGTGTGAGTTTGGCTGTTTATGGAGAAAAAAGATGGACGATGATGAATGCCGTTGCCAAGACTAGACCCCGACTTTCTCTCTCTTTCTCTTTCTCCACTGTGACGCATTTGAATGGCTCGCCGCCTCTCTCTCTTTCACTCTGTGTACGTTGCCCCATTTCCTCCTCTGTATTAGAGTTTAATGAGAAAACATAGACGTGCTGATAATTGGGCCAAGTCAGCAATAAGTTTTGCCAAAATCCCTCCAATATTTCCCTTGAAACGGCAATGGCAAATGGCAATCCTATTTTTTCCTTCTCTCATCTTTTCCCTCCTTTTTCTCTTTTAGTTTCTCTCTGCTGTGCTATCCATACTCATAACGCATAGATGGATGGATTGTTAGTTTTCCCATTCCCATTGGACCAACTTTTCCTTTATTTGATTGTACCTAGATCACTCCATGAGACACGCACCCTCCTCCTCCACCCTCCACACACACGATAGTTTCTAAATGATCTGGATATGTGGAAACTTGAGCCAAGTCCTCTTTGCTGAATGTGTGTGTGTGTACACTTATTGACTACATTTCTATATCAAGAGAGGAGAGAGAGGAGTATTTATCCGTAAGCTATCACAACTTGTCTCTTCCTCCCCTCGTCTACAGATGGATGTTATCTATTTCCCTTGATGTCTTTCTCCCTAATACCTACTTTCCCCTCGACTCTTTCTTTGTAATAGGAAGACTCAGGAATGAGATTCTCTCTCTTTAGCCAAGCCTCAAAATCCAAAACCTAGCCCTGTCCTTCATTCCTTCTGTATTTGTACAGAAGGAGGACATAATGGGGAAGAAGTGAAAGGAGGCTGGGAGATGAAATGAAACTTGTTCAAATCCACCTTCTTTCCATATAGCACAACACACACAAATAGATGAGAGACTTTAAGCGTTTGGCCATAGGAGGATGGACAAGAGAGTGGGACAAGAAGTATGTGTCTGCGTGTGTGTGCTTGTGTGTGTGTGAGAGTCACCATCGTTGCCCGCACAATATCCTTGCTACTCCCGCCTTTCCTCCATTCCCGCTTGTGTCCCTCTCCTCCCACACAAGCACAGTCTGTATGAAGCATCCATCTCTTTCATCTTACCCAGTTTACGGTTCATCTTATCTCCTCCATCCATCCACGACCAAAAAGAGAGGAGAGAAAGAGAGAAGAAGAAAAAATTTTCGTCTTTGCTTTCACTTCTTTTCCGAGGGAATGAAGAAAGAGAGAGACTCTATTTTTCCCATTCTCTTCTTTTTTCTCCGTTTCCCTCCCTCAATCTTCTTTGCATGCATTGCAGTGCACTGCATTCCGAACACCAGCATGCATTGCAGCATGGAGAGAGAGAGTTGAATTCCTCATATAAAAATGTATACAGGAACTGATGAATATACGACCAATGTGTGTGTGACTGTGTATGAGATAGTATGCACAGTCATATTGTACACACACATTTTGAACATTTCCGGTCCGCTTTTTGTCATGAATTTACGGCTGTCTCTCTCTCTCTTTCTCCTCCTTTTCCAAAAAATGTCCCTGACTTTTTTTGTCCGCACGTTTTCTCAGAACGACACACACACACACTCGCCTTCGACGGGAAGGCCGAAGGAGGAGAATCAAGTCGTAGATAAATTTGAGGAGGGAAATTTCATGTCGTGTGAAAAGATGTATGGGATTAGAATGTGATTCCCCCTCCTCTCTATCCCTTCTTTCTCAAAAAAAATTGTTTACTCTCAAAATCAGGGAGTTGGAGTGGCAGAGATGTTTGAATTAAATTAATTCCCTCACCGCACCACACACACACACACTTTTCCATCCGTACACAAACATACAGGAGAGCACACGCCACTCAACAAAAGCCTTAGCTATTCCCCTTCCTTTATGCTAATTCAAATAGAGTTGAGCTGGATTTAATAGCTATGCTTGTAAACTCCCCAGCCCTTCCTCTCTCCTCTCCTTCACAAACTATCTACAATTACGTAATTGCAAAAGGAATCTTTCGGCACGAAATTTGCGTGTGAGGGAAAGAAGAAATAGAAGAGGGGAAAGGAGAAAGACAGTGATACATGGTGCGTTCGCATTGTGACGATAAAGTCGACTCCATTTCAAGGGTCACTTATCTTGCCTCTTCCTGGCACTCTCCAAGCAAAAACATGGTGTAGTACAGACTGTAGTAGTACAAGCTCAGCCACAGTCCAACGTGGTCTTTCTCTTTCTCTCTCTCTCGCTCTGGAGAAAGAGACAAGAAGAATTTTTGAGAATAGAGAAAATGAAAATCCATGGCAAGTCGAGACAAGGGACATTCTGGGCGGGGAGCAATGGCAATGGCAATGTGGCGGGTTAGGAGAAAATGGTCGTGGTAGTGGTGTCCGTATAAATTTTCATGGAGCATGTCATACAAGGCTGAAGACATGAAGAATTTCCATATACCATAAAAGACGTATACTTTTCTTGCTCATAAGAGAGAGAGAGTCCCTACGTATGGCTATAGTATGTTATATCCATGTTCGGATGAACTGGAGGGATGATAATGACGATGGGATTCAAATTTGTCTTTCTCTCACCTCCCTGACTGTCCTCTGGCCCGGGTTTTTCCGAGGGTGTCATGAAAAGTATGATATACTTTTCCCTGGACTCTCTCTCCCTCTCTCACCCATACATGTGTATTTGTACGAGGGGCGTTCGACATGAAATGAGCTTTAGGGTCAAGGATCTTTCGTAAAATCATAATTACGCAGTGGCATGTTGCCACACTTGTGTCAACCTCATGCGAGAATTTTCAAATCATTTGGTCATATAGTTCAGAAAATACAATTAATTTTGTATCGCAATTCGTGGTAAAAATGAAAAGTGAAAAAATCGAGGGGCGAGTTCCGATCCTATTTTAAATACTACAAAGCGTCAAGTCAATCCTCAGTTATCAACACTTGATCACAGGGTAGGGTCATAGTTCCTTGTCACATCCACATGTAAAACGATGGGATGCAAAATTCCTATGTGGAGAGAAGACAGTCGAATTCGATCGTGGACGAAAAACAGAAAACAAGGAGGTGAGTGCAAACTATATTGAAAATTGCAACTCTTTGTGGAACTAGACAGACGAGTCACTATTACCGAGAAAGAGGAGGAGTTGGCCATCTCTGACGATGGTGCAATATATTCTCCATTATTATGTGGGGCTGTCCAAACTGAGTACAAGAAAGATACCAAAAATCCTCAATTTAAGAAAAAGACAGACAAAGTCGTTAGCTCTCCAATGATTCCGATTTTCATGAACCGCGATCCAAAAAATTTTTGTCTCGTCAACTGACGGGGGACAAGTAATGAATTCACTACCACGCCCCAACGTCCAAGCAGGCATCACGGGAGGGCAGAGAAAGGCGAGATCTTGCTCCGTACAAGGAAAATGGACAAAAACAAAATGGTCACCGTTACCTTGGACTGCAAGAAAGCGATCATTGCTAAATATATGTCAACTAAAACTGCACTAACTATATCCCACCATACACTATAATCTTGAGGAATAAAAAAGATTCTATTGTATAGAAAAGGCGGGTGGAACTGGACCGAGTCGCCACTTTTCACGACGACGCCCGCGTTGAAACGGCACTTCCGGTATTCGCTGCCATGACTAAACACGGATTCAACGAATTGTCTCACCCACGCTGTTGTCCTCTCTTGTCCCCTGGCTACTACTGGTTATTTCGAAATTTAAAAAAATCTCTAAGGGAAAGAATTCTGAATGTCAATGGAGTCAAGTCGAAATTCAACGACTTTTTTGACTGAAATTATTTTCATTTTTATTTTCCTGGTATCTAAACCTTATGACTCGATATGCTGTGTGTATTAATCTTTTGGAGGTTATGACGAAAAAAAATAAAAGGCTTTTTTAAAAATGATTCCTTGACCCGAAAGCTCATTTCATGTCGAACGCCCTTCGTATGTGTGTGTAATGTATATACATGTGGAGCATGGACACGAGTGACGGGGTTCCCTTCCCTGTCCCATTTCGCGTTCCCACTGTGTATTCTCCAATTCCATGACCATGATAGGGAGCGGAGGGAGGGATGGATATGGAAGAAGGAGGAAGAGAGAGGAGAGGAACGTATAAATCTGGAGCAAAGTGAGAGATTTATACGTCAAAACTTGTGTGTGAACTATTGTGAGGCTTGGAGCAATAAAGTGTGCCCCAAAGCGTCAAGTAGTGACATATATTACTAAAGCGTCAGTCTATACACGAAACTCCTATCTCCGGCCTCACACCCACGACTCAGGCACACACATACACATCCAGAGATACACACACACAGAGGGGCCAAACAAGGAGAGAAAGAGAGCGAGAAAATTCCCTACTTTTGTACAGACTCAGGATGGAAGGGAGAAGAAGAGCACACACACATCCTCTCTTTCTCTCTTCACTCCCTCGTCCTCAAACATTAAATCCAATATCCAACGTCATCCAATTCCACGCTCATATACCGATTCTGTATACTCCAGGAGATGAAGAAAGAGAGAGAGAGAGAGTCCAGCGTTCAACAACACAACAACAACATCACAACTGCTTCCGACAAGACACAAGTGGCTCCCATACATAATGTCCTCCCTTTTCTCCCCCTCTCTCTTTCTTACACACAGTCGACCGAATTTCTTCTTTCTCCCCTACCCCTCTTCACTTGGAGAGAAAGGCAGAGAGAGAGAGAAAATTGTGGATTCTGGATGGATTCTTCGAATGCGAGTGGAGAGAATTTCTGGGCGAGAGAGAGAGCGTGTGTGCATGTTGTTGTTATTATGATTATCTTGTGAATTCTCTTCGACATCTCCACACTCCTTCACCTTCTCTGATTCAGATCAACTAAATATAAATGTGTGTGTTGGGCTGTGTGTGAGTACCTTGTACACAACACATCTTTCATTGTGTTTGGCTGGAGAAAGTGATGAGGAGAGAGAGAGAGTTGAGTGTGTGTATTCTGGACGTGAGTTATTCCGTCTTAAAGTACGTCGTACAACTGCAATGCTGATGGTGACAAGAACAACCTGAGTTGAAATCAAATCAAAGTGAGAAGGAATTTACAGGAGATGGTCATACTCTTGCGTGTGTGTGTCGTGTACAGAGAGTTTCCCTCCGACTTTTGTGAATGTTGTTTTCCTCTCTCTTCTCTTTTTTTCTCTATTTATGTTTGTGTCCGTCCATTTCCATCCCTCGTTTCTACCTTTGTCGGTTAAGATTCTACTCCTGCCCTCACTTCCGTTCTGCCGCCTTTCCATTTCTACTCTGCATTGTCCTCTCATTACTCATTCATGACTGCATTCAGCCAAGGCACACACATTTCTCCATCTTGTTCCGCCGCCCCTTTTCCTGGGTCTTTCCGTACTTTTCATCTATCTATCTCAGTGACTACATTGATTCCCTCGCCCATTTACATAATAACCAAGTGCTCACTGGACAACCCTCCTCCTCCTTCTCCCACTCACACACACACATCCACTCCCTCCTTTAGAAATGGGGAATGACGTTAGTGTGTACACACACACTTAGAGAGTTCTGGAGATTTCAGAACTCTCTCAAAGCTCTTGAGGGAATACATACACGCATTTCAATGAGAGAAGGAAGTGAAGGAGGAGGGAAAATAGATAGAGAGACAGGAACGGAGGAAATGCTTGAAATAAAAGCAACTCATTCTTTTTGACACTGACAATGATGAAGCGACAGCAAATCATCCCAGACTTTCTCCCTCATCTTCCCTCCTCCTCCCAACCTTCACTTCCCACAGTATACTCTCCCATCCTATTCAAAAGTATGCATTATAGGTGAGGAGGATTTAGCAAGTGTGAAGAAAACTACACGCAACACACACACATTACTAATTTGACCATGTTCACACAACACACTTCATCCTCAAAACTAATTATTCAACACACTCTCTCCCTCCAATCAAAATCAGTCTGGTTTAATTTAATTCCCAAAATATTTTTGACACATCCCAACATTTTCCTCATCTCATCTTTCTCACTTTTCTCTCTGTGTGTCGAGAATTTGTCCACTTACATTGGATATGAAAGGATGGTAAGGGAGTCTATTTTGTACCCACCACAAAATTCACTCAAATGTCGAGTTCAAACTGAATGACACTAAATCCAAGAGAACACACACACGCACTGGCGCCACACAAGGCATACATCATTGTCAAAAAAAATCGTGGGTATGACATAGCGAGAGAGAGAGGGAAAAAATTGGTGAAAACGCAAGTTGTATATTTTAAAACGTTTAGATAGTCATGTAAAATAAACAAAAAAATAAAATGTGGGAAATTCCTACTTTTTGTAATGAAGGCAATGTGACAGCTGTGTAAAGATTGTCGAGACATGGAGATAAAGAGATGTGTAAAAGAAGATTTGGAGCAATTGGTCCTTCATCTGATCCTTAGGCAGATGGAGGAGGATTGTAGAGTAGAAGAATACATACACGGAGGAGTACACTATACTGTACGTGGGGGATGGGTGGAAAGTGAATGGGGGGTAGAGTTGATTGTTTTGGAATATGTTCGGGCGTCTTGTTCCCCGCGTTAATGTTGTGCATTGATTATACGGACATTTTCGGCTCTTTTGCATCTTTCATTTGACTGGAGGAGAATAATGGGATGCTTTTCTCTTTTGCGACTCTCACACACAGACACACATTCCCCCTCTCTTCGCTCTGTGTGTTCTTGTGTGTGGATGCTTATGTGTGTGTGTGTTGGAAGAAGAAGACAAGGGATGGAATTGAAAAAGAGAAATGTGCGTGAGTTGGTGAATATTTCCTGTCCTTGTCTCTCTTTCCTCTCCTCGAATTGCAAGGCATTGAACTGACGAGGGGAGAAAGGAGAGAGAGCGGAAGACAGTGGCAGTGTTTTTGGGGAGAGAAAGCAGGGTGAGGGACAATGGTAATGAGGAGAGGGGAGGGGAAAAGACAGAGAGAGAGACCCACACACAGAGAGACACACACATTAAAGCAAGCAAACTGAAAACAATGGTAAAGTGGAAATTAAACTATAGGGAAGCTGCGTCTTTCTCTCATTCTCCAAACCCATATGCAGGAGGGTGGGTAAGAGAGAGTGAAGTTCTCTACCCAAAGAGCTGGGGAAAGAGAAAAGAAAGTTTTACAGCTTCATAAAGCACGCCCATGAGAGGGTGAGCTGTGAACGACCCTATGAATGGCCAAAAGAGAGAGAGAAAGACGGAGAGACGAAGAAAAGAGAAAGAGATGGGGACAATCCTAGGCTGTACATTGGGATCTTTAATTGGGAGACGGACGGAGCCAAGAGAAAAGGTTTTTTTCTATTTTAGAGAAAACAAGTCATTCCATTAGAGAGAAGGTGGAGAGAGAAAAGACAAGAGACGTTAAAGAATAGGGAAAGGAAAATAAGGCTACCTGAAAATTGGGGACACATTCCTTCACCAGATGAGAACCTGGGCCATCCCACGCACTTACAGTGTCTATTCCCATGCACATGCGATTGCATGGGACATTCAAGGTGATGACAGAGGGGCACGAACCATACAACATTTAATAGTTCTTTGGAAAATCCTCAACCTAATCTACTTTTGGGTGTAATGTGTTGGCCCTTGTTAAAATTTTCCATCTTCATACATGATCATACTAGGGAAGAGACGAAAGGAAAGAGAGAGACAGGAGGAAGCTAAGCCTAATTCTAATTTAGCTCGGGTGCGTGTTGTGCTTCATTGGATTTCATGGCCATGTAATCTTATTGTACTGTGGTGGGGCCTGAACAGAACAGGAGCTCACACAATGCAATGTACACCATGTACAATGGCTGGTGGGGTGTATGGTGTGTGTGTGAAAGTCCCATCCTCTGTCTTGTTAAAGATTTCACATCCAATATATGAATTTCATTTTATTTTATTAGCCCTATAAGCCCCCCTTTCCTCCCTCCTTCTCCTCGGTCCATTGAATTCAATCCAATCAACTTCGATAGTCAATGAGAGAGGCACAGAAAGAGGGAGAAAGGATAGGGACTGGAACTGAGATGGCACGACGACACACCATCACATTTAGGAATAGAGATGGAGAGACAAACACAAGATGAAATGACGACAACCACAAACAAGGAGGAGGAGGAAAAGAAGAGGCAGGAGAATATAGACGGAGGGCAGAGCATTACTATCTTGAAAAATACAAAGTGTAATTTAACAGTAGACAAATAGTCAAGATAAGAGGAGAAAAGGGGGAAGAAAACCTATCAAGTGTGCTTTGTGGATAAACTTTACCATCTCTCTCCCGTATAGAGGGAACAGCGGGAGGAGACAAGATAATAGTGTATTGGACTGAACTGTACTTGTGTAGGGATATAAGGAATAGCCGAATAGTGGAGGCTCCCTGTTTTTTGGTCTTTGTCTCTCCCAAATTTCCCAATATCCCACTCAACCGCCCGCTATTCTCCAGGAGTGTGTGAATGTGTGAGAGTGTGTGTGTGTGTAGAGATTCTATTTGGAAGAGTTGAGGCATTTACATTCTCAGAGTCAAAGTGCCAATGAGGAGGGGGAACTAATAAAGTGTTAGTTGGTGTATTAAAGAAGAAGAAAGGGAAGGGAAGAAGAGGAGGGGGACTGAAAGAGCGTATTAAATTTCTTTGAAACAAGCTCCACATGTCGCAGTTGGGGAGGGAAGCAGAGGAGGAGGAGATGGAGGAGGTATGGAGGCTACCCATTACTTCATTATTATTCTACTATAACTATACCAATGGAAAATTGTATTGAAATGACATAACAAACCATATCATTACGTCAACGTCCAGAGGAGGAAAAAAAGTCTCTAAAATTTACACACACACACATGGATCTCATGTCAGTGTCTGTGTGCTCCGCACTAATTACACTCAATATTTTTACAAGGACTAGAGCAGTTAGAGAGAATGCACTGTTACTATGATTATGATCCTTTTATTCTTTAAAAAAAGTTCTCTCTAAAAACTTGACTTTGCTTCGTATACTGACTGTGTAACTGTGGCAGACTGCATGTCAATGTACATTGAACATACACACCAATGCATTTCCAATGTGGTCCACGGATCCAATTACCTAGCCAGATGCTTCACCATTTTTTTTCTACCTCCCTCCCTCTCCCAAACACAGTCTGCATCTCATGTAGAATCTTGACAAGTCATACATGGATGTAGATGTACAGTCAAGTCAAGTACAGAAAAAGAGGATGTTGCGAGTCACTTGGATTTATTTACGGATAAATACGCACTCCAGTTTAAATTCAACATTTTGAATTTTTTCCCCTCTCTCTTATCATTTCTCTCTCTCTCTCTCTCTCTCTCTTTCTCTCTACCCATCTCGATCATAATAAATTATTAGCTCCCAGCTGTGAAGAAATGTTCATGGTTTTCATCGTAATGACAAAAGGAAATTTGTGAAGGAGGAGAAGAAGTACAAGAGTTTCTAATTTATTTTTCCAATTTTCGCAAATGTCCCTTTCCCTACAAATTCATGCCATATTTGTTGATTCAACAAAAGAGGAGGAGGAGGAAAAAGCGGAATGGAAATGAGAATGGAATTCCAATGATGACTTTTCCCACAAATTGTGGCTTGGTGGTGGATAGATGGATAGATAGAAAACATTGGACATGTACACTAATAATATGGAGTGGGGGAGTTAATAGGTCAGACATCATCGCTTCACTTTGAAAATAAACTTCCATGTCGTTTTTCTCTCTCTCTCTCCATATCCATCTAATGTGTGTGTGTGTGTATGGAGAGACAGGAATTACACAGTCTGACAACTTGCATGTGGGAGAGTCAGCCAAAGTAAATAAAAATTTCCTATTTATATAATTGTAGTTAGACTAGATTGGGGAAGAAGACACATCAATGTAAAAAATTATACACACATTGACTCATCCACATTCTACGTCCGCAGTTCCTCCTCCTAATGCTCTCTCTCTTTACCTTGTCAGTCGACTATGTATGTTCAGGGATTGTGTGTGTGTGTGTGTGTGTGTATAAATTGTTTGTTGGAATGTCGAAATTGTGTATTTTGTACTTGTATTTTATTTTAGCCCATTCAAAAACCCGCCGCAGGCTAAGCCGACAGACAGAAGAGAAAGTAGAGTACACAGAAGCAGAGACAGAAGATTATGACTCGAAGGCTGAGAGCCAAAGTTCAAAAGGTTATCCCATTACATTACACTACATTGTTACACACCCTCTCTCTTTTCCCCTTTTCTGTGGATTTTGCGACTCGCCAAACTCAGAAAGAGAGATAATACATTTCGATAATTATAGTTTTGCAAGACAATAACCCAGCCTGTCTTCTGGAAGGAGGGGGAGAGAAAAACAATAGACAGAATACAATAAGAGATTCCGTACATTTGGATGTAGTGGAAGTGGCTCTAATATACAACTACAGTCCTCTTTTACACTGATGGAGAGAGAGGAGAGGGGAAAACTCTGGTTGACAATAGTGAGACAAATAACAAGGACAAGAATGGGGCTTGGTGTGCATACGTACTTATGTACGTAAATGTGTGGCTAAATAAGAATGGAGGATTGTGGGGGAAGGCCTTAAGGAAATTGGAATGGAGAAAGAGGAGGAAGAGTAGAAGAAGAAAGGAGAGGTGGTTGTGAGGACTTGTATATTGAGAAAATAGGAAGCTCATCATTGACATTATTTGGTGCGGTCCGTTGGATTTGGACTCTCTGCTCATTCCCACGCGAGTTAACGCTGTAGCAAACACAAACATTGGCCCAAGAACTAATTACAAGACGACTACCCCTCGTCTCGTGTACATTGATGAGGTCTACAGATAGTAAAGCAGGAGCAAAGCATGGGAATGGAGGAGGAGGAGGAGAAGGAGAGGCGAGAGGAGGAGGAGGTGAAGAAAATTCACGAGGCTTGTGCCGTCGTTTGGAAATTCGATAAAATGCTATTAGCTATAGGTGAGTTTGGAGGGGGAGGGGAAAGAAGAAGAAGAATAAAATTAGATAGACAGGGATGAGTGCCAGTTAGCTCCGTGTAGGACAATTCCTCGTATATCTTTATACTATTGGCTTTTTGGGAAGAGAATGGCTACCCCCTACGTAGACACACACGTGTGCATATACAGCATGTGTGTTTGTGTATTTTGATCCATATAAAGAAATATGTAGGTTGTATTTATATGTACAGTGTGTGTGTGTGTGGGTCGGTGGGGAGAAATGGTAGAGAGGACTGTACTTTACCTTTAGCTGGTTGCTTAAATTACGGCCGGGCACGGAAGGAAAACTCATTGTCTACTTTTATCCGGTGGAAATAGTACAATCATCATCATACATGCCGCCACTATTATTTCTCCCAACAGGGAGACCCTCCATGTGTATGTATAACCTATGGGTGTGAGTGTATGTGTGTGGAGGATTTTGTACTTGGAAGGATACTAAAGATTGGCTAAAATATCTGGCTGGCCGTGTGAATGTGGAGCTAGACTCCTTTTTGGAGGAGGTGGAGGCAGGGATCCAGGAGGAAAAGCGGGGAGAAAACTGGGAATCACATTAAATTACGCCTCAAGGACTCCCCTTCTTCTCCTTTTGTCCTTCTCCTGGAGTGTGAGACTACAAAACACTATAGACAATCCCCTGCTATTTTTCTCGATCCTCCCTTTCTTTCTCTCCTCCCTTTTTTCCGAAGGAGGAACTTTCTGTACTTTTTGTAATTCAAAATTTTAATAATCCAACAATACAATAATTTGAAAATTTTCTCTCGGTACAAGTATGCAAAAATTTGAGACAATTTTTCAAAAAAAGAGTATCAAAAATTGGATCAGATATTTTGCTCACACAATCCTGACGTTGGAAAAAATTATGAGGATGAAAAAGTACGAAAGATATCCCATGGTCAAGCTTTGAACAGGTCACATAATTAATATGGAGGTACATTAGAGGAGAGGAGGAGGAGGAAGGAAAGGCAAAAAAAATTGCTCATAAATCAAAGAAGAGGGGTAGAATGAAGTGTAGTCTTTTTATCTCTCTCAAAGATTAGAAGAGCATGTAAATAATGAACATTGGTGGAGGGAATTTCCATAGAAAGTGTATCAATCGATGAAATTTGACAGCTCAGTGGCTATCTCATGAACAAGAATTTTTTTCCCTTGATGCCCAGTCTTTCCAAGCACAATGTATTATACACAACACACACACACACACTCTCTCACTGTGTACTGTATATAATGAGTTTATCGCAAAATGGATTTCCCTTCTTCCGTTT
Organism: Pygmarrhopalites habei; assembly: GCA_009870185.1. Lineage (NCBI taxonomy): Eukaryota > Metazoa > Arthropoda > Collembola > Symphypleona > Arrhopalitidae > Pygmarrhopalites > Pygmarrhopalites habei. The sequence continues at coordinate 61,710 of WJFB01000167.1, read as the reverse complement.
CTCCGTTGAAGGTCATGAAATGAACAAACCCAGAGAAAAAGAGATGAGAGGATTTAGATTGGTGTAAAAATGAGTGACTAACTTTTTCCATATTACACACAAAATACATTCACAGAAAAGATACACACAGATAGAGAGACAGAGAGAGAGGAGAGTCTCATTCTTCACATCTCATCTGCGTGACATGAAATGAGATTAACCGAGGAACACAGAGAGAGAGACATGGAGGGAAGAGGCAGAAGAGACAATTTGCCTGAGTCCATGGTCTGGTCTTTGTCTCGCCTCTGACAATTCTGTTAGGAGTAACAGGAGGAGAATGAGAAGGAGGCCACTTCAACGTAATTTCCACCTTCACTGAAAAAAGCTCACTATCCCCGTAAACCTTTTAGTAATCTCCCACTCTCAAAAAAATAAGGATTTATCTTCCCAAATATTTTTAATTCAAAGCCTCCTTTTTAAATGATTCTTTACGGTAGCCACTCTACTCAACGTGTGTGTATAATTGAGGCTCAAGAAGCTTTAATAAGTGTAAATATGGAACAAGTTTGATACCATATATTCTTTTTCTTGTTCATTTTCTCTCATTTTTGTTCTCCGTCTGAAGAGGAACGGATTAAGAGAATGCGCAGGGAGTCTTTATCAGTAGAATTAGAAGCTACACAGAGAAGCGCACACACAACAACAAAGACGACACATTCATGCTAATATTGAGTAATAGGATAAAAATGGAGGACTTAAAACTTGTTTTCCATACCTCCAGCACAATACAATGAAGGAAGGAGAAAAGATAATAAAAGAGAAAAGAGTAGAGAAAAACAAGAGCAACAACAAAAATTTACGCCCTCCTCTTTCACTATTCTCTTCTTTTCTACTTTGAACCCAAAAGGTAAGGGCTATGATTCAAAACTCTTGTACAGTTCGAGTCATTAGAAAAGTAGTTTTATATGTACCCTCTCTTTCATTCTAACACACTCTTGTCGTTGTGAATATGTTTGTGTGTGTACACTTGGCATCGGGACAGAGAGAGAGGAAGATCCAGAGATCCAGCCAACATCATCTCCTCATAGATTTACATTAGTCTCTCTCATTAAATGCGAGGAGGCGGCTGGGACTCTGTGTAGTCATGGTGGAGAATCTCTCGACACATCAAAATAATCATCGCTCATCAAATTATTAAATGAAATCCGTACACTCCACTCAAGTCTTAATTATACTAAATTTTTAGCCCTTTCTCTTTCTCTCTCTCTTCATTCCCTCCCATTTCTCCGCCTTCTCCTCCTCTTCCTTTGGCCCACTTTACCCTTCCTTCACTTCCCCATTCCTAAAAACTACGACGAGTAAAATACCTGCAAAAAAAGTTTCTAATCAGAAATCCAGAAAAGACAGCCGTCATGTTTGTGTATGTACACACACGCATATGTAACCGTATGTGTGTATGTCAAGCTTGGAAGAATTTTGTAGGGGGTAAAATTAGAGGGTCAAAGGGAAGGAGAATGAAAAGGGGAGTTTAAATTAATTTTCAAATTGTATAGAAACAACTAAGTAAATAAATGACAGATAAGACATGTCGTTTAAAAAATTAATTTTTTAAACTCCTTCTCCATACAAATGACACACGCAACACACAGTCATAGACACACTCTCAGGCGGACAAGCATGTGCAAAACTGGAATGGAATTGCAATACACACAATCCTTGGTATGTACATATTTACTCCCTAGACACATATATTGGCAATATAAAATTTTTTTTGCGAACTTGTATGTAATTATATGTGCCGGAGCTAATGAACTCTACGGCGAAAGTGTGCAAAAAGAGAGTGAGGATGACTCTCTCCACTTTTTTGAGAAGAGATCCTTTTAGAAGATGTACAAAACTACAAAACTCCTTTTCATCTCTTTCCATACACACACGCTCCCTGTCTTTGTGTATGTGTGTCTCCAATTTTGAAGTTGCAAGTTCTAGCTGTTCTAGAGCCTAAGCTAAAGTGGATAGGGGAACAGCTCTTTGGAGATTTCCCATCTCTTTTTCTTCCTCCTCCTATTACTCTGCAACTATTTTGCACTTTTGCCAAAAAGGACGGCAGAAAAACGCGTCAAGTCATCCTTGCCATCCTCATATTCTATATCCATTCTCTCCATTCTTCTTACTGTAAGCCCCACATACACCCGATTTAAAAGTGGGTATGTGTGTGTGTAGGGAGACGGATATGAAAGTTGCAGAAAAAGAAGAGACACACAGAGAGAGAGATAGTGACTTGGGAGAGATAGTCAACTATTCATTATTATTACACTTTTATAATTTGCAATAAAAACTTGACACGCCCATCCTTCATACTAGGGATTTCGGCTGGAACGGAATTCCATCTTACTCGAGAGTCCGTATTAATCATCCATCAAATCAAATGCAAGACAAACAAGGACAAATTGGCTCAACATCAATCCTACCTCATGTTGTAAAAAATGTATTCAATATTCATTCTCCTCCTTGTACCCTCTTTCAAAATATTTTTGGCATAAAAACTATTCTCTCTTCTCTCATCTTCATCCTCACAATAGCAGAGCCAGAGACAACACACAAGTTTCGTCTCCCGCTTTCCCTCTGCCCGGTATTTATCTCCCTGTATAATCGTCAATAAAAGTTTACACTTAAAGTAGGTTGCGCCGCTCGATACTGTCAGCCCTGCATACAGCCATATACATCTTTCCCCCGTTCTTCTAACTCTTTCATTTTGCTATGTATGTGGAGGTGGTGGAGAGAGAGAGAGGGAGGGAGAGGGAGAGAAAAGTTGCACGCTTGCCGCCGGATTAAATTAAAAGAAGGAGATTTATCAGATCAAGACCGGAACGACACACCATCAGCATGCTCTGCTCTCTAGCCCCACTAGCCGACTTCCAGGAAAAAATAGGGGGTCACACACAACACCCAACGGAACGTACATAGTCCACGATTGGAGTTGGTAACCAAGACAACGGTTCTTCATCCCCTCATCCTCTTCTCTCTCAATGAGGGAGGATGATTGTAGTCGACACAAATGTGCCACTGTACATACACAATATACATATATAAATAAATACACGAAACCGTTCCCACCATAGGTTGAGAGAACGAGGAGCTTTCCAGAAATCCGGCCTCACTTTCTCCGTCTTTTTTCTCCTCCCCATCTCTCCAAAGTATTCTCACTACTTTCTCTCTCTCTTGGAGCAATTTATTCTAGAGCCGTAACCTCAAAAATAAGCAAGAGATATTGGAAATCGAACAACACTCTTCCTATTTAATAATATCATTATGACACTAAAGAAGCGGAGAGAGAAAGTTGAGGGGAACGCGGATGAATTGGAGATTAAGGGGGAAAACATTATTTGCACCATGTGCCAAGGATGAGAAGCCGGAAAATTTGATGAATATCCATGATATTCAATTTTTAGCTGGTTGACTGCCTCAAGAGTTGATTTAAGGACTGGAGGAGAAAGAGGAGGTAGTGAAGAAAAAAATAAGGGGTGGGAGTCACAATGTAATATAGAAGGCAAGGGGAAATTTATTTTTGTTATGAAAACTCTCTGTACATATCTTTTCTTTTTTTAGGAATATAAAAAGTGCAAGTGTGTGTGTGTGTGTATTTTGAGAATGTGGGGGAAAAGTGAAAGTCCATTCTTTTTTTCCCTTCTGCACTTTGCTCCTACGCTATACACGAGTAGAAGTGTGGAGCTGGGTTTTCTGGCCCGAGTGTGAGTGTGTGTGTGGAAGGAAGTGACAATGTGCTTTAAATCGGTGTTGCTAAGGAAGGATCCCTGTGGAGTACCCCGTGTCAGCTTGTCAAAAGAAAAGCCCGAGTCGAAGATATTGCTCTTTATAAGAGTTAGCGTGTGTGTATCTTAGAGAGAGGGAGGGAAAGTGAGGGAGAGTCCCGAAGCTCCTCTGTCAAGGGTAGAACACACACACAGAGAACCCCAAGCACAGCGACAATGACAATGACAGCGAGGAAGTGAAAACTCTCTCCCCTTCTCTCTCTCCCCCTCTCTACAACTCATTTCCTTCAATCTGAATTACCATACATATGTCCCTTCCTCTCTCTTTTATTTTTACCTACTCCCGTGCCCTCCTCCTCCACTGTCCCCTTTCACAAATCCACCCAGAAAAACATTTACAAGGGTCATGTCACACACTCTTTTTCTCCCACATAAAAATGTACTTTACACAAATCCATGCTAAGTTGTCGGATTTTTTTATTTCTTAAAAAACATCCTACTACATACATAAGTATGAATGGCCACTCGTTTGAGGACTTGATTTGTACGTTTGCCCTCAATAAAAATATTTTTCTTGGCCCTCCAATTCCTTTCGGACAAGGATATAAATATTGTGTGCTGTGTGAAGGACAGGGTGGATAAAATGGAGACAGAGGAGGGCTTCCGGGAAAGGGCATTATTACATGCCGTGGCGACACCACACTTGACACTCTTTGGAACAACCTCCTCTTCCCCTCTCACCCAAACTCCAAGCTCATCTTGAAATATTGTCCGAAAGCCTTCCGCCTCCTTCCCTACAATACGTTGCACCCTGGTATGCACACATAACATGTACATGTAATGTCTTTTTGCCCTACCCATGGTCATGGTGAAGAGAGGGAGGAGGCAGGGAGGCAACAGCTCCTTAATCAGTTTAATCATACGTAATGAATCATGGAGAATTAAGAAAATATCTTTCTTCTCTCTCTCTTCTCAAGTCCGCCCCAAACCAACACTTTGAGACGGGCAACACAACAAGCCCGTAATTACCTGAATCTTTTACAACATTCACTCCGTCTCCATCGAGAGGGAGATAATTAAATACGGTCTAGCTCCTTGCATACTCTAAATAAGCAGAGTGTAGTATGTAGTTCTCCCGTGTGGTTTTACTCCTACATACGCAGAGTATGCACGTACACAGAGAGTGTAAGTGTAGTGTAGTGTACACACGTTCATTTCATTTGTATGGAGGAAGTGTACACCTCAATGGATTTGCATATTGCAGGCCACCCTATCTCTGCATATGGGAGGAAGGTGTTCAGAATAAATATTAGAATAAACTTAATTATCAAATATTTCCCACCTTCACCCACACGACCAAACTGAGTGAGATGGCTTACACACATTTAACGGGAGGAATTGAACCCCTCGGCAATGGTACTGTATTGTCTAGGCCATATAGTTATTTAACCATGTCATCATAAATTTTTAACTGACACAACAAATTACACTACACACTTTGTTCACTCTGTGTGTGTGGAAAATGGTGGTACAGTATGGAGAGAGAAAATACGGATGTGAAAATAGTGTACAGATAATTATAAATTATTTTAATTCATGGTCTTATGAATTGTCAGCTGCTTGACTACATCACAATATTGTGTGTGTGTGCACATTACACATTGAAGGAGAGAGAGAGAGAGACTGCCACCTTGGATTTGGTGCCTAAGCTCATTTGGTCCTTTCTAAATATTGCATGGCACATTTAATTTTAAGTGTGACAAAATCTCAGTTCCTCTTCCGAACCTTTTGGTAGAAGAGAGAGGGGTACACTTGAAAAAGACGCTCCATGTATAATAGAGAAGAAATTCTGGAGCGCTTGTTGTAACTCTTCTCCTCCTCCTCCTCCTCTTCTTCCCACCATCATCTCAGATTGAGAAGCCAACAAACAAACAACTGGTGCTCTTGTTGGTCGTACATGTATGTACTGCAAAATCTCTCTCTTTGACTCTCCCTTCTCAAAGTAAGGGCGATGGGGACGTTCGGGCAATGTATTGCACAAAATTCTGACACACACCCATCCAACCTATCCTCTACACTTAATGACTGGGCATTAAAAATGAATTAGATAGTCAACGTCAGACAGAGAGAAAGAAGAAAAAAAGTTACATTGGGATTTCTCTTCCCTTTTTTTCTCTTCCTTCCTTCCTTTCTCGCCTTGAATTGACGCTTAGTCTTCGTCCTGTCCCCTCTAATGGATTAACCACTACCACAGCTGGTGAAAAAGAGTTGAAAACATTTCTTTCCATCTCTCCATCCCTTCATCTTTTACATTCCTCTCAGATCTGACTGTGGTTCTCTTTCTCTCTCTCTGTGCGTGTGTGCGTAGACTCCATCATCCACACAAAAATCTCACAATTTTGTGAGAGGGATAAAAAAAGGAAGAAATCCAAGCTATTTTCGCACACACTTCCATACAGTCTTCCATTTTGTACACAATAGGCTGGCTATAAAAAAAATTGTGTGTGGGTGTAAATGTGTGATGAAAAGAGAAAGGAGGAGGGAAAATAAAAATGAAGCTTGTCTTTATTTCTTTCAAAAATTCAATTTCCTCCCGCCCCATTTTGAGAGTTAGGAAGAAAAAAAATGGGGGGGAGTAAAGAGAGGAGGATGTAGTAAAATAAAAATATGATGATGATGCCACAGAAATTTACAAAATAAAAAAATTCTTTTTTAAAATAACGGGGTGACGCTTTATATAAACTTTATTATTTTTATGTGTGTTTCCCTCCTTCCCTCCTTCTCTTCTAACTCTCTTTCTCTACTTCCCTTTATGCCAGTCTTAACCCGTAAACCTCCATAGACACACTATGTGTATGTAGTGTGTGTAGTGTGGATGCGTGTGTGGTTGTCTGTCTGACTTGTTTTGGATAATATTATGGGCTGAAGGGAAATCCATTTTTAAGGGAAAAGCGAAAGATCCACTGCTAATATAATTTCACTTGTGGCAAGAGCACTTTATAAATATGCAAATGCATGTGAAAAAAAGGAGGAGGAGAACATGTTAAAATTAAAATTCTAATTTTCCATGTTTTCTCCTCAGCTCCATAGTCAGGTCTCTCACTTTCTTTCTCCTTTCTCTCTCTCCAGTTTCTAAGCCTTCGCTTCTCCTATTTCATCCCTGTAGGAACCTCACGAGAGAGACTCAGCTGGGAAAGAAAAGACGGAAAGAGTGAGAGAGGAGGACTGATAAGAAAAAAAGATCAGAGCTCCTTCTCCTCCTTTTGCTCCTTTTTTCCCTTCTCATGAGCATGGGCACACAAAAACACAGGGCGATGTACCCAGCTTAGCTTCACACACACACATACACACACTGGGAGAGTGTTTGGATATAGACGGAGAAACATTTTACATAAATATATCCTGTCTTTCTTGTTCTTTCTCAAGTTTTTTGGGGTTGCAATGGATGCAGTGCATGCATACATTATTCTTTCCTCTCTCTTTCTCTTTCTGTGAGGGAACAACTTCCTTCCTTCTCCTCCTCCTCTTCTCTGTGTCTTGCCATAATTTCTCTGCGGATGGAAAGACAGACAGACTACTGGGAGTTGGGGAGGTCGGTCGGTTGGTTCGGGAGGATCACAAGATTTTTCCAGAGAAAAGCAAACCGAGACACACACACACACACACGCCCGAGTACAAGTAGAGTAAAAGTGGATAATTCCGCATATGCATGTCTACGTAATAATATACATTGGACCATGCATACCACAAGTTTTCTCTACTTTTCTTTTACTCTTCATTTCTTTTTTTTCCTATGCTAACTCCCATCTAAAACTAAAATACACACACACACACGCACACATCGTTCTTCATCTCCACGTCCTATTCGCCCGGCAATCCAAGCTGACTAAACTCGCATTTACTGTTTAACTCTCATGAGCTGGGAGCCGACGTCTTTGCATTTATTCCAAAGAATAGTGAAAGGGGGAGAAAGAGGAAGAGAACACACAGAAAAAAGAACAGAAAAGGTTGATCGCCCATTTGGCCGCAAAGTCTAAATCCACACCGGAATAAATTTGGCAGGAGAGAAAGAAAGAAGGGGAAAAAACTCAACGTCCTCCTTGCACTCAACTTCTCTCTCTCCACATTGCATTGTACCCTTCCTCTTCTTTCTCCAGCATGAATTTCCTATACATAGCATACCGTACAGTACCAGTACCAGCAACACTCCAATGCCAAAATCCTTGGCGTCCAAACTGAATGTGAACTCGTTTTTTCTTTTCTCCCCTTCTCCTTTCAATTCTCTTCATATTCCCTGTGCTTTCCCCCTTTTTTTACTTTCTCTCTTTCTAGTCATCCCCATTTTTCCTCCACAGCCCAGGACTACACAGCCTCAAACCAAATACCATTACTCTTCACATGCATGATCATCATCGATATTGGCAGTAATGCATTCCATTGCATCAAGATCTTTTCTCACACAGCCTCTCTCTCCTCCCACCCATTCTCCTCTTTCTTAGTGTTTCTATATCAAAATGTGTCCATATCCACGCACACACACACACATCCGAAGAGCACATAGAGCTTAGCTCTGTGTGCTTTCCCAAGTCTTTGGGAACAATCGAAGAGGACAAATACGGCGGGTTAATGCCGCATAAATGGTCCGTGAAATTCCGCCCTATGTCTACTACAGCCCAATGCTTGTACAATGTACCAACCAGCATTTGAGATGGAGAGAGAAAGGCGTTGGAGGAAAGTATTTCCATCACAGACACACACACCGAGAAAGAGAGAGAGGAAGATACACACACACAGAGCAGTTTATATGAGGGAAGGAGCATCCCTCTTGTTCCGCCAATACTTTAATCCATCAAGGAAGGAGTTCGCTCTTCCCCATATAAATAGAAGGTAAGCAGGGAAAGTGTCTACTACTGTACACTTTATACATATGTGAGTGTACAGAGTGGGTAAAAGCGAGGGAGAGAGAGAAGAGGGGGCAGACAGACAAATGCAGATAAAAGAGACTCGCGACTCTCAATGCCGATCTGAGAGAGGAGGAGGAAGAATGGCGGACGTCTGTAGGCATGCATGAATGCGTCCATGATTTTCCTCATACATTTCTCATCCTCTATCACTGTAAGCTAATAAGAGGGACGTGAGCACGGCGGGAAGAGAGAAAAGAGAATAAGAGAGCCAAGGAGAGTGGAGGAGACTAAAACTTGAGTAAAAGTTTTCTCTATGTAGAAGATTATAAGATAAACTTGTTCCTCTTCTCTTTCTCTGTGGACACAAAGGAAGGGAAGAGTATGGAGGGAGGTTTTGAGAAGGAAAGCAGCCTTCAAGACTGATGTCTCATTTAGATGTGCATTAAAACAAAAGAGAAAAGATGAGTACGGCAGAGGAGAAGAGGAAAAAAAATTCATTGGACGGTTTACAACCTTGGAAAAATCGGGAACTTTTTTTCCTCGATTTTTATAAGAAAATAAATGCGACTGGATAAGAGATAAGCTTGTTTCGGCTGTGCTGTGTGTGTGTGGCTGTGGCTGGCTTGTTGGGTGAGATTGAGACTAGAGGATAAAAACCCCAGCATGAGAAAAATCAGAACAAACTACCCGAACACAGACAGACACAAAAGAGGGAGAGGGAGAGGGGAAAGTTTAATAAAAACCCCCACACTCACACACGACTAATGTGGGAGCTCATCTTGAGAGAGAGAAATTTTGTATCAGGAAGAATTTGATCTCTCCTAAACTGGGAAAAGGATATTCCTTCATACATATATACTGTACATTCGAGTCCTTCAGAAACTTTCCTATTGAATGGGATAGGAAAAAAATAAAAAAGAGAGATAGAGAGAAACCACAGGTTTTGTCTTTAGAAATTGTGGGGGGAGGACAATTTACCTTTTTAGTCATTTCATTTCCTCATTTTTTGTCTGTGTCTCTTTTCTGGCAGTAAACCTTTTCTTGTCTCTCCATGTTCTTCTTTATCTCTATCTCTGAAGGCTAGTTATGACGTTTCCCCACAGAAACTAGGATGAATGTACAAACTCTGTGTGTGTGTGTGGGAGAGAGAAAGAGAGAAGTGGGGAAGGATCAAATTTATTTGTAGAAAATGTATATGCAAATTTACCTTCATTTGATTTATAATTCACTTTCTCTGCTCTGTGTGTGTATCTCTCTCTTTTGCCGACTTCATTTCAGAGTGAATGAGAGACAGAGAGAGAGAGAAGGCAAATAGTTGACATTCATATAGTGCGGAAGTGATACTTTGAATTTTGTGGTTCAACTTTGGTACACAACGTATCCTACGTTGTTCACAAGTCTCTCCCCCCTTCACCTCTACATGCTCTCTCCAGACTAATTATGGATGAGATGATGGGATATTCTAAACCAAGAATGCTGTGATTGACCAAAGAGAGAAAGAGAGGGAGAGCGAAGGGCTGAGGGCCACAGCCTGAAGTTTTGGCTGTGGTGAAGACCCGAGTCATTGACTAAGCAGATTTTGAACAAAGTAGAGGTCTCAAAGTGGATGCAATGTTGTTTGTGGTGATGATGCGGTGTGGTCTCTTATATTTTACAACCCATGGATTACTCCCTCTCCCTCTCCCAAAAACAAGTACCAGAGCTACATGTTGTTTAAGTGTGTGTACCTTCGTATTACGTATTTTGTGTACTGGATCGTACTTTTGCAAAATGCATTTTGTGGCCCAATCACCCTTCCTTCCACACAAACATCCACACACACACTCACTCCACTCACTGTGGACATGGAGGGCAACTGGGGAAGAGAGTACATAACAGGATCACATCAAAAGCCAACTAAACCACGTCAATCAATGCACAACTCCATCCCCTGTCTATCTACCTCGTGACGTTTCCTTCAACATTGTGGCAGCATACTAGACCCACACACACACACCATATGTACACGACCAAACATTAAACCTGCTCACCCACCGATGAGAGACTTAGGCTGACCATATGCACTTTTGTACTGGCTAAACCCGTCTCTCTTCCCCTCAAAAACAAGCAGTTTTGTCAAGAGAGAGAGAGACAGATAGAGGGTATTTTTTGCTGCTCCTCTTTTTCTCCCACAAAAACTTCTCACACAAACACACACATCAAGTCCAAGAGTGTTGTGTATATCCAACTTTATGTGTTTTGCACGTAGCTCCCTACTTGTCTAAGAAGGAGATGGAGGACAAGAAGAGAGAGAGGAAGCGGGCGTCCAGCCGTCCTCTCCTCCTCCTAAAAGACGTCTTGTTTTTATATACGTGTAGTCCGGCAGTGGAGAATCATCAAGCTGCTTTTCTTTCCCAGGTACTTTTTATTGCAGGGTGTAGTAGCCCTGACACACACAAACATACACACAAGAGCAACAAAACCCAGCTTCACAGCTTTGGAATAAAATGTCGATTCTCACAAGAAAATTGCTTAATGTCTCGCCTCCATTCTGTCCATTACTCCCCTTTGTACTCTCTCTCTCTCTCTCTGCATGTGTGTGTGTGTGGTTGAGGCTAGAGCGGCTCCTCCCGCCCGTTTCCGCTTCCCATTCTATCGCTCCTCAATCTCTTCTGACTCCACACCTCCTTAGTCAGTCTTGAAGGGAAGGAGGGAAGGAGAGAGAAAGAGTAGTGTATGTAAGTGTGTATGGAAAAGTTTTGTGTGTGGCGGACAGAGAAAAAAAACTTGGCTGAAATCACAGACGCTCCCTCTCCCCCTTCTCTTGTCTTCTTTTCCTCTCTCTCTCCTTATTCTTCTACCCCTGCTTTCTGGAGAGTTTAAAATTTGAGGGGAAAAGTTGAAATGAAAATTTACATGAAGAGTCATAATGAGCCAATTAAAGTTTTGGGGATTGTGGGAAAATTTCAGACAAAGAAAAATAACAAGTTTGTACTCAGTACAATAGACTCACATATTCCCTGACAAAAGAGAGACGGTTTTTGCTTTTAGGGTAAGGAAAAGAGAGTCTCTGCTTTGAATTTGAGTTTTATGAGACACTCCATCTCCCACTCACAATCACAACACCGCCTACCCCCTCATAACCTTTATGATTGTATATTTTGCTAAAATATGGCTTGAAATTTTTGATAAGCGGGGGAAAAAAAAATTTGCTGCTGTATAATTTTGTTCAATTAATCATCCTATTTATTACCATTTCAAGGAGGAGAGTTCACTTTGATGTGATTTTATTGGTGGGGAGAGATGGGAAAATGAGTGACAAGGAAATTGTTCAGAGGGAAAGAAAACCTCAGCCTCGACCACTTCAACTTTTGGAGACGGAGGAGGAGGGGAAGAGAGAGAAATGAATATTTATGAGTGACAGGGATCCGCTGGAGAAGGAGCATTGTTTTTGAAAACTTTAATACTTGGGGGTTAACTGACTTTTTTTTCAAAAAAAGTTTGCCCTCAAAACATGGCTGAGGCAGAGAGGAAAAATACACCCACAGAGAAAAAAGAGATTAAGTGAGTTAAATTTTATGACATTTTTAACTGGTAAATCTCTCCAACAAAAGCATTCATCATTTTTTTGTGACTATCATAATAATACATTAATGGTGAATATATTTAGAATTCGAACTGGGATTAGGGTGCTAAAAGTCGGACACTACCATTCAAGTAAAGAGAAAGTGAGAGAGGAAAAGAGGTTCTCATGAATTTTTATACCACCATTCTAATCGACACTAAATTCCTTCCAATGCTTCGTTGCATTGCCATTCTCACCCTCTCTCTCTCACATGCAGTTAAACTTTGTTGAAAAATAAAGTAGACAAGTGAGTACATGGAACATGAATCCACCCGGGAAAACCATGCACTGACTCAATTCACAATTAATTTTATCTACTTTGGTACTTTCATTTATAAAGTACTCATAAACACACACCCACACACTGTTCCCACGGACCTTTCATAATCACTGACCTGGAGTGAACACAGAGTGAAAATGGGAGAGTAGATATTTTAATTGTAAGAAAACACAAATGGAACTATTGACCGAGTACCAAAGAGGTCAGTCCTAGTCCTACTTTTTTTCTTTAAAAAAACCCATCTATATTCCAATCCAAATTCTCCTCTCACACTTCATTTATTACATGGCCATACATTTACTCCATAGCACCTTATTTTCATTTTAACAAGGATCTCATTTATATGAGTGCGAGGCTAGTGAATTTATATATATATATATTTCAAAAAAACGTATACAGTTGGCTACGGTCATTGAGGCTCAAGTCTAGTTAACTACTTGCCTGCCTTGCCTCCCTGACTGTGGATGTGTGTTGTATTATCACAAGAATCTTGTTGAAGCCAATTATAACGCTGCAGAGAAAAGTAAGGACACGGACACCATTAAATGAAAACATTGGACTCAGCCCAACTCACTCAAGTAGGCTAAGGCAGGGAGGAAAAGAGGAGAAGGAGAGAGAGAGAGAGAGTGAGAGTTCGAGAGGCAACTCGATTTCTCTTTTTCCCGGAGAAAATTCGGTTGTGAGCTTCTACTTGAGTGAAGCCAGGAGAAAGTGTGTGTGTGAGTGTGTGTGTGCAGGGAAAAATAGTGAGGCTAGGCAACGTTGGTCTGGTTTCGGTACAGAGAGAAAGGAGCAGAGAAAGTGAGAGAGGGACGTGGAAAGCAATTGAATACGCTGAAGAAAGGGAAAAAAATTCAGGGTCGGTTTGGTCCGACTTTATCCCTCTCTCTCTCTCTCTTTCCCTCACACACTCTCCATTTTCTTTCCCCAAACTGGAAAGAGAAAGCCTTTACAAGGACTGTATATGCGGGCCGAGCCATGCACCAAGACCAAGCCAAGCCAAACCATGGCAAAAAAGGAGGAAGTGAAGGCTGTGCTTGTAGCCGGAAAGAGTTAGAGCTCCCTACATACAAAGACACTTTTCCATTTCTCTTGGGTTCCAAAACCTACTTTCTCCCTCTCTTCCCTCCTCTCTCTGCCTATATTAGTATAGAGAACGACACAGACACACACACACGCACACACAAAAGTCCCCAGAGTACATTAAGTCCGATGTCAATGCATTTGGTCCTTTTACTTACGCCAATGTTTCCTCTCCTCCCTCTCTCTCTTCCTCCTTCTTCCTCTCTTTTCCTTGATCATCACGTCAATGGAGAAAAAACAGCCGCGTAGGTTCTCCTCCACCCCTCTTCTTTCCCTCTCTCTCTCTCTCTCTCAAAAAAGGACGACCTGAATTAAATGCCAATCTCCAAGTTGGAGCATTTCAAAAAGCCAATTTACAAGATATCCTCAGATTCATCTTTTGTTAAATTAAAACGAGCTCCTCCTCCTTCGCCTCCACCCATGTTCCACCGCTTGTACACGTAGTCAAAAGGAACAAGTTTACATGGTGGGAATGGAGCCATTTATATAAAGAGGATTATGAAACTGAGCTCATTACACCAACTTCTTCTCCTACTTCATCTCCTTCTCATACTTCTATCCCTTTTCTTACTCCCCTTCTTACAAGAGGCTAGAGTGAGATAACGTCGTGTTGAATTTAGGCAGGGAGTTGATTGATTGGATCAAGGTTTAAAAGATAGAAAAACAGGAGATTTTCCCTCACTTCTCCCTCCCTCCCTGCCATTTCTGCGGTGTGGTTGTGGTTACAGTGGCGGGTGAAAAACCGTCAGTACTTTGTTGTGTATGATGGTTAGAGCTTGTTAGTTTTACACCTTGTGTACGTTACACAATTTGTGTATGTGTGTGTGCGTGTATATATAGAATGATATACGCGGAGAGGAGAGAGAACCAATCAGAAGTGCATACATGAAATTATTTTTGGGCAACTTGCACCTTGTTGCCTCCTTCTTTCCTCCTTATGTCCTTTTTCTTGTGTACCATGTACGAGTCTGTGTTTGTGTCTCCATATACATGTACACGGTATACTCGGTTGTGTGTGTGTCCTTTTCAGATACTCGGTTCGGTGTAAAAGTTGGTCGGTTGGTCGACACGGAGCCACACGTTAATGTCTCCATTACTCACACCTGCTTCCTAAAAACTTTCAATTCCTTCCTCCACTCCTCCTCTTTTCTTCTTTCCTATGACGAGCCCTAGCCTCTTTCTTTCTCTCTCTCTTTCTCGGTTCTATGCATTGCAGAGGGAAAAGTCGACTTGGTCCGCTTGGGCTTTCTCCCTCCCTCATACTCTTGTCATTTCAGCTGGCTTCTTCTTTCACTCCTTGTTCGAGAAGGACGACTTATCGCGGAGGAGGTAACTAAGCGGTGGATTGCATGAAAAGATTTTTAAACCTACCACTTACCTACTTAACTACCACCGTCACCATCACCATCCTCATTTTCCAAAGGGGCTAGAGTAAAGTGGAGTAGTACGCAACTTGGGTGAAAGTTATATCAAAATAACTTACACACACACGTACACACACGTGTATATAATTATAGACTTTCTTTGCCGAGTTTAATGTTTCCGATGGAAAAAGCCTAATATAAGAAGTGTGTGCACAGTGCACAGTACATAGGAGTATTAGTGTAAGGAAAATTGTGTGTGTGTGTGTGTGACTGGGGTTTGTGTGGAACAAGTTATATTCATACGCACAGTGGCTTGTTTGCTGGTGGGTTTTGGTTCGTTTTTTCCTGCTACCCTCAACAACCCACGCCAGAGAAAAGCGAGGAAAGTCAAATGTATCCGACATAACATAACCTCGTGTTGACTACCGCTACCGTCTACCTTTACACTTCTAAGCTTCGTCAACATTAAAAAGAGATAAAATTTGCTTCCCTTCCCAATGGATCGGCGGTTGTGGGTTTGTATGTGGAAGCGTGTGTCTGTGTGACGAGACCTCCACCCACCCACACACCCCACACACACACACTCTTCCTTGAACTCATCTCAACCCATCTAAACTTTCTTCGGTCTCTCTCTCTCCCTCTTTCTATATCCCAGAGTTGTTCGGGTGGGGCAATAAATCTACAAGTAAATCCCGAAAATCCTTTAAAAAAATTTTTTTGAACTTTTCGATGCGTCTCTTTGGTCGCATGAGTCACTTCCTGCTTCTTATCGGGTCAGTCCCTCACACTTTTTCCCTGGATAACGGATATATTACCTCCTCGCATCTGCAATCATGTGTCTGTGTGTGCGTAGAAAGAAGGAATAGGAATTGTGTAGATTGGAGGAGTATGGAACTTTTTCGAGGATATATTTGCATTGAACATTCTATCCTAAGCTCTACTCATTAATCTCATTAGTCCTCAATCTCAACTTCCCAAATTTATCTTTTATAAAGGAGAAAAAAGTATGCCAGCCTACAGAGAGAAATCTGGGTAAAAAGAAGGAAGGGAAGAAAAAAATGTCATTTTTCAAGGAAAAAAATTGGGCTGAAAATTAATTTCAGATGCAATTAATTTGAGAAAATTTTGAAATAGTTTGCGTGTGCATTATTCAAAAACAGGCTGGGTTTGAAAAGAGGACAAGTCAGAGGGGTGGAGGAGGGAAGATTGAAACAGTTTATATAATAATTTTGTAAAAGGAGACAATGATGAGATGAAGAAAGGAGTGAATCAAAATTGAATAGAATTTTCCTTCTTGTTGACCGTGGCAGTGACAGGTATGGGGAGGAAAAAGAGAGAGAGAGAGGGGTAAAGGGAAGGTAGGCTCGTTTAACACGCTATCTCCTTCAAGAAATTTTGAAGTGAGTATAAAGAGGAGAGGAGGAGAAAGAACGATTATATATAGAATAGAGAGAAAGATGCTCGTTAATATTTTGCTACACTTTAAACAGTTTCCATTATATTAATCATATGATATCGATCTCCTTTTCAAAACCATCTTCCTTGTTTCTCTTGTTCCTCACGGCAGAAATCATCTCCATTTTACCCACACACAACATAACACAATATAAATGTACACATACAGTTTTCTCTATAATACAAACACACACACAAACAAGCACCGTACAATTTGAAGGAGAGAAGCATTATAACACGAGTCAAGACAAAACAGGAGCAGTGGAGGAGGAGAGGAAAACTGTCAGATGAGTTGCTCAACTCTTCATACTCTTCTCTCTCTCTCTCCTTCTCCCAACATATTATTTCCCACAATGAACTTAGTACAAAGTAGTTATAGGGAAGAAACAGCAGAGCGCCTCCACTTCCATAATGGCAGAGAGTGAACTGCCAGTCATGAGTTCTTGATGTCCTGTGGATGTGAGGTACACACACACACACACACGAGAAGTAGTAGACATAGTGTGGAAGAAAATGTGCAAATCTGTTAGATACACGAGTAAAGGAGGAGGACTTTATTAAATCTGACGGATGCAGAACACGCCAACGTCAATCAAGCACAAAATTCTTTTGTTTCCCTCAATCCGCTCCTGGTCTCTCAACTTTGCACAGTTGCCATAGTACCATACTCTTTTTTCACACACACACACAAATACACATCGTACAATGCAACAAGAGTTGCTCCCACCCCTTCTCCTACTTATAGAACAGGAGAGGGAGAGAGAGAGAGGGAAGCACAAATTATTTATGGCTACCTCTCCTCTCTTTGTTTTTACATTGGAGCTGCCGACAACCCTTTGTCTTCCTGACATACTCATACATAACCACAATTGAGTAAGACTTGTGTGTGTGTGAAGAGAGAGAGAGAGAATAGGGAAACCCCCCACCTCGTCCTCCTCCTCCTCCTCCTGCTCTAATCCAAATCCACTTGGACTTCGAAGCTGGTCATGACCTCTGTACAAGACATGGCTGACCGTCCCAGTCAGTCCTAACCCACAATTGTTTTTTGAGTGACGGGGACGAGAACCAGCAGCGGAGCCGACAAGTTTAGTCACTTTATTACAATTTTTTGCTCTCCCCCTCTCTCCCCACTCTTTTCTGTCTGTCTGTTTTCAAGTTTGATTTGACACAAATTTTTTTCCACAAAGGAATGAAATTAATGGGCTCAACAGTGTGTGTTGTGTGTGTGTACACAACAGAGTGGATGAAAATATAGAGGGAATGTGTAAGTGTGGCTGAAGGATTTTCATTCAGTAAAAATTTTAATCTTGCCAATGGATCGCCCTCCGTCCCACATTACGCACTACACTACACGATACGATGTGTGTGTCCTTTTTCTATGAACATGGAGAGAGGGATGAAAGGACGGGAAGATAAGAGGAAGAGAGACCTCTCCGAGGTTCAGGGAATGCCATGGCATGCTATGCTATGGCAGGGTAGTGGAGAGAGAAAGATAATAAATTGTAAAAAAACACGAGAAGGCTGCTGGGAAGATTTGAAGGAACAGCAATTCCATGTACCGTACACACACATACACACAGAGTGTGTGTGTGTGAGTGAGAGAAGATACACAGACAATCAAATGTGGATGTCGGAAGAGCCGACTCGACTCTCAATGCCACCCACCCAATGCAAAGGCCATTCCATGAAATGGCCAATGCTACACTGGAGAAAGATAGGGAAGAAAGAGAGCTCCTGCAATGCCAGGGCCAATAGTCAATAATGTTGTGAGGAAAGGAGAGAGAGAGAGAGGGGGGTGAGGAAGGTGGTGGTGAAAAGAATAGCAAGTCGTTCGAATGATGAATGAACTCTAGGATGAACCTAATGAAAATCTTGAGATTGTTGACTTGGATAGATGGCCAGAGCTCCATTCTCTGAATATCCACCCTTGTTTTTTCCTCTCTCTCTCCTCTCCTCTTTCCTTCCTCTCTAAATATATAAAACTTGTCCAGTGTACACTGTAGTGTACAATATAAACTCCCTTGTCCAGTCCCCCTCTGCTATCTTTTCTAAATAAGTTGCCGGGGTAACATCAACTGACTGCATTAGACTGCCCTATCTCTCTAATATCTGCCTGTTTCTTTCATATGTGGTGTGTGTGTGTGTGGAGGGAATACACATTGTGGAGATAAAGTGTGGAAGATAGGAGAGAGAGCTGTGTGTGAAAGAAAATAGCCAAAGACTCAGTCTCTCTATCGATTCATTTTCTTGTCTCAACCCAGACTCCAATGAAGAGTGGGAGGTTGGGAGGAGGAGAGAATTCCAGGAATGTTTTATATGCTCAAAATACCAAGGGGTATCTTCCCCACCCATCATCATCAAGGCAAAAGTACCCAAGAAGAAGAAGATGCCCAATCCAATTCCTCTCCCAAGAGAATTATCAAGAGACAACTTGTCGTTGGAGTAATCGGATCTCATTCGAACCTCCACACACACACACGAGGGTACATACATACCCTATTTTTGTTATCTGTCCCCGTCATCATCTTGTAAGTACTCTATGGTACACACAGAATGTCGTCAAAATCCGCTAGAAAATTCTCTCTGTACCAAAATGTGCAAGTGCAGTCGTGGCACTGCGACTGCACTCTTACACAAAAAAGAGAGGTCAATTTTTTTCATGTCCATGTGCTTCTCAAATACCACGTCATCATCCATTAGCACACCATCGCATTCTTCCAATTCCTCTCCACCCGAGATAAAGTGGACAAAAATGTTTCCAGAGAGAAAAAAACGGGAGTCACAAATTAATATGAATTCTTCTTTCGTAAAATTCCCTACGTGGATGTGTGGGTGTGTGTGTCAGTGTCAGTGTGTGTATTAGAGGGCTTGCAAAAAAAATGACAATTTTTCCTGGATCAGACAATTGCTGAGATATACTCGTATTTGTCTCTTTTATCCATACCACTTGAAAAACATCTATTTCATTTTCTTCTCCCTGTGTCCAATTAAATTCCTTAGCGTTCCCTCCATATTTTTCTCTCTCTTTTCAATTTTCCCCTGTTAAAACAAGCGAATGCCAAAGATAAGGACAAGGAGGGCCAGTAAATCCTGGATGAAATTCCATCATCCCCGTTATCATACTGAGAGAGAGAGAGAGAGAGAAAGGAAGAAGAGGAAAGAATAGGATGGATGTACATTTTATTCTGAATTGATTTTATGGGCCTTCATGAATCATACGAATAATGATTGTGTGTATGTGTCTATGAGGAAGAGAGAGAGAGAAGAAATTTGAACAGACACACAGGAAGGCACACCTCAAAGGAAGAAGGAAAAAAGTGAAGCAAAACTCATCAAAGATTCGAAAAAGATTGTAGAGTCTATAGACGTTAACTTTTGTCTTTTCTTTTTTTTCTCCCATACTTCTCTCCACATCCTGAGCTTCGCTCTTTGGTCTCTGACTCTTTGAGGATGGACAGAGGAGAGAGAGAGAGAGAAATGAAGACAGTGAGAAAAAGAAGCTGTGAGAGGAACAAGTTGAGTCTTGTTTTAAAATTCCATCGGCGCCTGCCTGCCTGACCTGTCTTTCTTATCACAATCTAATTTTTTTCCTATTACTACTACTTCTACAACTACTGCTGCTGGTATGGTATGGTAGCCCGTCTACTCATGGTCTGTGTTTGTGTGCTCCTGTTCTTATTTCTCCATTAATTTATTCCAAGACTCCTACTCCAAAAAGTTCCCTCATCCTCCCTCCCTCCTCATAACTATCTAGCGCAAAACTTGTTTGAATATTAATTGCCATATTTCAATAAAAAATCGTGCATGGTTCTCCCCTCCACAAACATACACTCTTTTTCCCTCATTGTGTAATGTGTACGTGTGTGTGTGTGCGAACCTCATTTATCTCATCCTTTTTATTATCAATCTTGGATTTATTTCTTGCCAAGGTATTTTATGACCTTCCAGTCTCCCTCAGTCTCTCCTCTTTGAGAATCCTTGCCAGCACACAATTCACAATAGTGCATAATACTGCATAGTCCTGAGAAATATTACCATTACACAAACAAACACACACACCCATGCATAGACATAGACATGTTATAAACATGGAGAGACGCCAGTTTGTCTGCAGAAGTGCAGAAATTAAAATTGCAATCCCTTTCTCTCCCCCTCTCTTCATAAAGATGCACAATTCACTCGTACTTTCCAACTCTGCCTCCTCCATCCATCCCCCTCTCCACTTGTAGTCAGTTCAAAAAAAACAAACAAAAATGGGATGAAAGGGAACGGAAATATGGTGAGGAAACAATGGATCACAGACGCACACACACTCACAACACACAAGCATACAGTAGACCATGTAGCGGCAACCCTCCACTCTACAAATTGAGCAGTGAAGGATAGAGAAAAAAAACCACACAGACAAAACACACACGAACGCAAGAAAATGACAATGAGGATTGGTACATTTAAGCAAAGTATTTAATCCGGTTAGTAAATGTAACAAGGCAATGTCTCTGCTTCTCTCTCTCTCTAGTCCTTCGATATGTCAACGTTTTTTTTTCTCTCTCTCTCTCTCTGTGGTGATCTCCATGGTGAAGAGGGACTATATATAAATTTATATGGCCAAGAAGGAGGACTGTGTGTATGTGTGTACGACGAGCACACACACATTGCACAGTCACTCTCCTTTTGCTCCTCGATAAAATTCTCTTGAAATGCAATCTCATTTTATTTCATGGCTCCGCTCTCCGCTCTCCTCTCTTCTTCATTTTTTTGCCCGTCATCGCCCACAAAGTTTCCCTTTCCTTCCCTTCTATATCCAGACACACACGTATGTAAGAGAATGGGTATACACACAATTCTTTCTTCTGGTTCTTCTTGTGGAGAAACGTGAAAGAAAAAAAATCCTTAATATGTATGTACAACAATAGTTGAGGGAAATAAAAGCAAGAGAGAGAGGGAATCTTTCCTCGTCTTCCGTTGTGGCTTGCTATATTTATTATGAAGCTTCAACTCGTAAACCAAAGAATTATTCTCTTTAACCTTAATTGTGTACACATTTTTTGGACCCCTTCAAAATCTTCCTCGCCTTTTCTCCTTCGACTTGTCGGATAAGGAAAAAATTGTTGTGTGCTTGTGTGTGTGTTTGCGTGAGGGAGAAAGACGAAAAGGGATGACATTCAACCGCAAGATTGATTCAAAAGGAAAAGGTTATTGTCTATAAATTTGTGTATGCTCGACTGTTTATAACAGCATATAAAATATTCATTTGTTGTGTATAGCTTCCCTTTACTCTTTACTCGACACTCTGTCGAGAGGACTGTCGAGTCCTCTCTACATTTTGAGTCATCCTCCATGAAATGACAAGGTAAATTTTTCAATTCTCTCTGTCTCTCTCCACTTCTACCCGTCTCTCTCCATTTTGTATATCCTACTCACTTTACACTCATAAACGGTGGCTCAACCACATTGAATATTGTGGAGCATGGAGCATGAACACGGAGACACACAAAGGACTCCACTATCAGAATCTATCTATGAAAATATGCCTGTCTCTCTACACTTCTTCCTCCGTTTTTATCTCTATGGGATGACGATGCGGGGGTATGAAGACAAATCCAAGAGTTTTGCTGACAGCAAACCTCCAGTTTCCTCCCAGAGAGAGAGAGAGAGTTCTCGCTTTTCTTCTCCTCCTCCTCTTCCTCTTCCCTTCTTTTGCATTTGTTGTGTGTGTGCAGTGTGTTTGGAAAGAGTGAGTGAGAGATGAAAAAAAAATTCATTCAATGATTTCATTCCTTGCTTCATACAATTTGATTTCAGCTCCGCTGACTCTCTGACTTGTCTAGCGTATCTTCTTCTATTTTATCATTTTGCTCTTTTTATACATTTCTTCCTTTTGCTTCCTCTCTCCACTCTAAAACTGACAGGGAAGGGGGAGGAGAGCAGGAGGAGGTTTCCCTGTTCAAGGTTGTGGCTTTGCTGTTTTTTTTTTTTGAAAAAAAATAACAACAATCTCTGTGTGTGTTTTTGTATTTTTTTTGCAGGTCCTCAGGCAGGGCGCTACATAAATCTGGATGTAAGACCATGGAATTTAGGAGCTCAAAACTGAAACAATTTACCTTCACCTCCCCTTTCTTCCCTCCTCAAGACCATACCCTTCTCTGATCGATCATAGAAAAGAAGAAAAAAGCATTCAACTCCTCTCTCCTCAAAGCAATATGAGAAACGTAGACAGGGAAAAGGAAGAAAAAAAGATAGAGGAGGTAGGAAAACTCAAATCAGCCAATAAATTCAAATGAAAAGACACACAAGAGAACCAGAAAGAATGGAACAAATCGACAAAGACTCTCTCTCTCTATCCAAAAAAATTGAATGGGAATAAAAAAATACTTATAGTATGATCAAATTGCTCCGTGTAGAATTTAAATTTTCCGCAACACACACACTTCAACTCACATTCCCGGTGTGCAAGGTGCCTAGGCTAAGAACATGAAAATTTCTCTCTCTCCCTATTCCACCCTCTCTCTCTCGATTCTTCGTGTACAGTTATCCGGCAATAAAAAGACAACAAAATAAAATAAAACCCAAATCCAAATTTCCAATCTAATATTATATACATACATGGAGAGAGTAGGTAGAAAGAGAAATTTCCGTACACCAAACCAACACTGTATTCCTGCAGATCAAAAAGCTCGTCTACATGTATAGCAGGAGGAGAGGGGGGTATAGACAATCCATTCGGTGGAATATTCTAAGTGACCTTCAAGAGGCACACACACTCCTCTCTCTTCTCTCAAACAAAGTCAGTCAGAATACAAACTCTTTTGTTATGAGAGAGAATCTGGAGGAAAGGAGGGAAATCTCGAGTGGAATCACAAATGTTAGCATGTGTTTGTCGACTCGAATGTTTTGGTGTGTGTGTTTGTATGTGTGTGTGTGTCTATACGAATGTGTGTATGGATGTGTGTGTTTGAGTACTGCCAACGTGAATGTCGATGTGGAGATATCTCGGTTTCGTCAAACACACACTTGCCATGTCTCTCCCATGAAACGTACAATTTAAAAAAAGGGAAAGGGAGGGAGACAGGGAGGAGAGGGGAGTATAGGCCACGGAATATACATGTAAAGTTAAAATGGTAATGTTAGAGCGTTAGTACATATAAGGAGAAGAACAAGGGAAAAATTTAATAGCAACTCCTGCCTCTCTTCCTTTCCCTGGTTTCCCTCTCTCTCTTTCTCTTGACTAGGGTAAAGTCAAAGTCAAAGCCAAAGAGGAAGAGAGAGGGAAGGAGAAAGAGTTTTGAGATGCTTGGAGCGGGAGCATGTAGTTGACTTGGTTGCTTTTACCTTAGGAAAAAATCGATTTCTAGATATACATGAGTATAGTAGAGATTGAGAGAAAGGGAGATGCAGACATGGAGAGTTCAAGGATTGTATATGTGATGCTCTTTTCTACTCCTTTCCTTTCTCTATACTTCTATACTGCGTTTTTAGAAGGTTGGGAGAAAGGAATGAGATGAGAAGGAAGCAGCAGCCGAAGAGAAAGAGAGAGAGAAGTAGTAAGAATTTAGAATATTTTTGCCGGCTTAAGGGTTGCAATCGTCCGTCAATTACATTTTGCGAATGCTCCCGCCTCTACTCTTTGATTTATTTGTAAACATCATCTAGATCCCCAACCCATCTCTCTCCCTCTCTCTCTCTCTTTCTTTCTGGCTGTCTGTGTCTTGTCTGTGTAAACCAACAATTGGAGTTTGAGGAAGAGGAAGGAATGAGAGAGAGTCGAAGACTACTTACTACTCTACAACTTTCTCTATTGAATTCTCCTTCAAAAAAAATTCCTTGCAAATAGATTCAACCGTCCGCCTTTTGCTCCTTTCCCCCTTCCCTCCTCCTGTCTTTCTCTTCAATGTAATGCAGTAGTTTTTTTATAGCCATTGGGCCATTGAGAGAAGGAGGGAGAGGGAAAAAGTGGGATGGATTGTAGCAATAGACAGAGAGAGAGGCTGATGTATGAACAAGGATGGACCTAAAAGTCAAAAGTGTGTAATATTTTGAATTTAATAACTTCGGTTCGGCTTTCTCCAAAGTTGTTCAAGAATCCATAGAAGGAGAGAGAGGAGGAGGAGGAGGAGGATTATTTCAACTTGGGATAAGGATATAGGAATATATACGGTCTATCCCTCCCATGTCATGCCGAAGAATGGATGAGAGCATTAAAAACGCCAACTTGGACAAAAGTAGCCTACTTAAGACATAGTTGGATGGGGGCAGTGAGGTCACTTTCTCTTTCCCTTTCTCCAGAGAGAGAGAGAGTAGGAGAGGGAGAAAGGAGAAGAAGTGAAGGGAAAGAAAGAATAAAAAACTAACTATATATTCCTTAGTCAGGATATTCCCACAAGTAAAAGTCCACCCATCTTCTTCTCTCCCTCTATTTCAAACCCGCATTGTTTCAAAGAAAGGGGAAGAGAGAGAGTGAGTGGAAAAAAATACGAGGAAAGAAAAGCGATAGATCTGTGCTTCCACAACCTAACGGTAACCTCATGCTTTCATCTCCCATAAAATTCATCACCACACACACACACACACACACAGTCTACAACTCTTCTTATGCAAAGAACAAGGGGAAAAGGAGGAGCAGACAAAAAGTTCACTTATGTATGATTCACAATATTACAATTTATTGTTCCCTCTCTTTCTCTCTTCTCCCCCTTTAATTCCACACACACACAACAGGAAAAGTAGAGTGGAGCAGCTGACATGGCAACAATTTTTTTTCTTTCTTCTTTCCAGGAAAAAATAACCTAACCTGGCTTTTTCCTTTCTCTCCAAGTAAAAAGGTCTGAGAAAAAGAGAGTGAAATCCATAGCTTTCATTTGATTTCACTTGTAGGAAGAGGAGGAAGAGAAGGAGGAAGGACAGAGTGAGAAGGATGCATTTCATTGTGTGGAACTCAACTCGACTCTCTCTTCCCTCGGCCGCGTCGCTACCATAATAAAATACAAGGACACAATGTTTTCTCTGGTTGCCCACTTGACCAATGGGCATGGGTTAGCTAAGGACCATAAGTTTGGAGAAGCAAGTGGAAGCAACTCTCTTTTTCTCACTCTCACTTTCTCTTCTCGTGAAAAAGAAAAGAGAAAAGAAAAAGGTAGAGTGAGAGAGAGAGAGGGAGGAGGGAAAGAGAAAAAAAGAAAGCTTTTTGTCCGATGGACCCTAGACTTCGAAGATGAACGGCAGTAGCTGACTGGCATCAATTCCTCCTCTCCTTCGACACCTCGAGCAGAGCAGCTACTACATGTCCCTCTCATACTAAGAATACTGATTGCTCCCATCTTTCTCACTAACAGTCCATCTCATTGCAATCCGGGTTTTCTCTCTTTTTGTACATAGTCACACAAACTCTGCTTTATATATCCAACACACACTCCTACTACTCCTACTTTCTGGCCAGTCTAAAACTTGTCCAGACTTTTACTTTCTCTCTACTCTTAGTTTGGGAGACTCGATCAAAGCTCAGCTTTCTCCTATGAACCCTGCTTCAGAGTGGATGTGTGTTCGTGTGTGTGTTTTTCTACATTTGACTTGGAATGAGAGTCTCTTTGCTTTCTGTGTTTGTGAGTGCGGATGTTTGAGCTGCTCATACATTGGAATCACATTCACATTTCAATAGTAATTCTTTCATTCGCCTCTTGAACTTGCAACTGTATTCTAGGCAATATTTTCCAACTCATTCCATTCCAAACTCTATCCACTGTACACACAGCATAGACAACTATAGTTATTCTCCACTCTCTACTATTTTTTCTTGGGCTACACTGATTTATTTTGAAATCAAAAGAGGACCAAACTACTTCCACACACACATACAAACGCACACGCACATTTTCCCTTCTCAACACACAGGGCGAGCGTTCCAGTGTGCTCCTCTTCCGAACACAAACAAACAGAGGGAATGAGTGAGTAAGTGAGGGAAAGACAAGGATCTTATCCTCATCTCATCTTCCCTGTGAGAAGTGTACCCCCCGTCCAGTGTAATGTGTGTACCACAATTTTAGATAGAAAAGACATACCACAAAGAAACACTACCACCGTCTCCACACTTTGCTCATCTAGAAGGAGGAGAAAAAGACAAAGGATACGGCCGTTTTTATAGGGAAAACTATGGAGGACGTATTAAATTGTATTAAATGCACCAAATTTAGCTGTTCAATATGGCCAACACAACTTCCCCATATGAGACAGGCTACATACAGTGCTAAGGACGGTGCACAGTAGAGAGTAAACGTACATGGGAAAAGGAACTTGAAATGAGGAACGATGAATCACAATGGGACCATTCTAAAGCACCCACACAAATTGCCACTTAGTTAAGATCTTTGAGACTGGTTATACTTATTCTGTTATTTCTTTACTCTCTCCCTCCTTTCGACTCCTCCTCCCTTCCTAATAGCATTATCCACTGGACTATACCCATCTACTATATTATAAGAATTGCATTCCCACTGCCACTGCTACTCTCACTCATGTGTGAGCAAAAGAAGTTGGATCTCCCCCTCCTCTCTCTCTCACACACACACACACACACAAGAAAACCAACACATGAAGTTGAGGATGAGAGCTGGAGGCTAGGATACCCGACTTGGTTTTTCGCTCAAAACGAGTTCTCCGAAGGAAGGTACGTTTATTAATGTCCCTTCCCTCCCGCTTACTTTCCCTATTCTTTTACACTCTGTTCCTGCGTGTGTGTGCGTATATGGGATGCTATGCTATGGATATATCTAAATCTCGTCTTATTCCCTATCTTACGATTACGACTACGATTAGATTATCGTTAGCATCCCTTATCAACCTACTTTCCACTTGATTCAACCTCACATCATACCTCCCCTCCTAGCCTCTCCTTTCCTCTCTTTTTTATATGGGGGATAGTAGAGTGAGTTTCAATCTAATCATCCTCCTCCACGTACATACACTCATTACTACACTCATCATCATTATAATAGAAATTTTGGGAAATTTCCCCCTATAACCACTTTCTCCTTCTTTCTCCTTTTTTGTTTCAAAATAGTCTTCTACTTTCCAAACACTTTGAACAGGATTCAAATTGTTGACACTTGTATTTATTTTTGTCTGATCTCTCTCTCTTTGTGACAGTCATTTTGACACACTAGTCTAGAATTAATAGTACTTCCTCATTCCCCCACATTTGAATATTGGAGTTGACAAAGTCGTCATCAACTTTCATTAGTCTAGAAGAGGAGGCGGAAACATTCAACAAAAAGGGGCTTTGATCTAGAGACGACATACAATTGAAATATTTTTTGTCTAAGGAAAATAACGTGATGGACGTTGGGTTTGTTATGGCCTGTGCGAGAGAGACGATAGAGAAGATTCTAGAATATTCTCCTCTAATGAAGCTCCATTACAAAATGTAAGATGTAGGGGACGGATAATTTATTTTATTCCTCCTCTCTTCCCTTCTCTTTGTTGTAATTAAGGTAATTAGGCCTTCTCTCGCAATGTATGAAGAGAGAGAGAGAACGGTCTTTTTAGATTCGCTCCCTCTGTCTCTCTCCCTTTCTATGTGTGTGTGTGTGTATGTCTGAATGAACCTCTTTGAGTTTCACACACTCTCCCAACTTTTGTCTATTTATGTGCCCACATTATGTGGCTAGTATAATACATTACAGAGGGAGAGGAGGGCGAAGACCTCCTCCATCTCATTAAGCTTACCGCTGATGCATGTGAGAACATTTTACAGAATTCTCCTCCTCACACTCCGATTTGGAAGGGGGAGGGGAGGGGTGAAAGGCACAAGTCCGAGAGGATGATGTACTTGACTAGATTCGCATTGTGTACACGTAGAAGGGGAGGTGTGTGTATAGATGGATGAAAGTATGGTGAAAGTTTGTTTTTCTTATATTATTGTATCTGCAATCTACACTTAAGGTATATATATATAAAATATATTTATTATTGGGTGACTTACCTAGTGCGAAACCATCTTTGGTCCATTGCGCTTGTCCAGCTTGATTCTCGATCTCACACTGAAGCACGGCCGTGTCCCCTAATTTCACTTCTATGGGTTGTGGCCGTTTGCGAAAGGACTGCTGCTGTGTTGACACTTCTGTTAACAAATAAAAAGACATTGTAAATCAGCCAAGACCAAATGTACGATGGTGTGTGTGTGGAGAAAATGCTCCACAGTCAGTAGTGAGTCTAGTGCAAAGGGGTTAAAAGGAGGAGACACCACCAAGTCAACTCCAGTTACAAATTTTACACAGAATACACGGCGGCGAATGAAAGGGAAAAAGCACCGTCGAAGTGGGTCTACTACTACACAGACACACACACATATCAAGTGTGGTGTATGGGGTGTGTATAGATATAATTCGCGCACTACCACCTAACCAAAAGACACACACACACACGTCGTATATAGAAAGAGACAGAGAGTCCCATTGCCTGAGCTGGGTTCTCTCTCTCTCTTTCTTTCTCCTCTGTTCTCTCCCTCTCTAATTTAATGGGCTTAGGAAAAATTGCGTCTTTGAAAATTTATTGCAAATAAAGTCCATGGAGGCTAAATTAAATTCCATCTTCTTCCTTCTATTTCTATTTCTATGAACTCTTCACTTGCCTCAATTTAATTGTCCTTTCTCTCTTCCTCTCACTTTCACTCTCTCTGTCCCACAATCCTCCCCACTTTTTTTCAAGGTGAGGTTAAACAGGAAAAATTGTAAAAGAGAAAGGGAGAGAAACATAGACGTATATATGTACATGGGGAATAAACCACACACATATAGGAAGGAGAAAGAAGAGGAGAGAGACACATGGACGATTTAGAGCGTGTCTCCCACGGCCATGAAATATTTGAAGAGGTGAAAGGACAAAGGGACACAAAGGCTACATTATAATAAAAGAGGGGGAGGGCCATACTTGGTCCTCATGCTTCTGTTTGTGTGGGGTGGATTGGATGGCACCGTGTGGGCTATGATCTACAGTGTGAGGATAATTGTAATAAATTATGGGGGCAAAATAAGTGAAACGACACTGATGGCAACTTAAATGGTCGGAGAGAATGACAGATCTTAATATTGAAAATTGAAACGTTGATTTATGGGGAGGCTGCGAGGGGAAAATTCTTGTATCTCTTGATGACTTTAAGATTACCTCTTCCCTCCCCCTTCTCTCAGCCGACCTCTGCCATACTCAAACTTCTTTTTTTTACTCTCTCTCTTACTCACTCTCACTAGCAGCACACTTTTGGGTCCTTCCCTTTTGCTAGAGCTATGAAGAGGAAGTTGAGAGAAGAAAAATGAGAGATTTCTTTAACCTCAGCAGAAAGTGTGGGGAGAGGATAGTTGAGAAATGCTCGAGAGGCAAGTAGAATACGAAAAAGTAGAGAGAGGCATAGAGAGAGAGGAGGGGGGAATCCTCTAGCTATCATTATAATACAAGACATGGAGTAATTGGTTATGGTGAAGAAGAAGCGGAAATAATCGGATGTCGTAATTAACGGCTGCCTCAGTAAGAATAGAAAGAAAGAAAGAAAAGGGGGGACGAGAGAAACGAGAGAAAAGAGGAGAGAGAATCGAAAAACCTCCTTCAACATTTCCTTCATATTTTCCGCTCCGCCTTGTAGTAGACGCTCCACGAAATCGCAAATTTCATTATCTTCAAAAGCTAAGCCAAGACGTGGAGAAGGCAGTGTGTGTGTGTACATCCCTCTTTCATAGATAAAGAACCTCCTTGCATATAGGACACATGCCCATACATATATATGTGTGGACATAGAGTAAGCATGATGAGAACAAGAACTCAACTCTTTTAAACGTATATAAGAATTGTACATGAACCAACGAACCAAAGGAGCCAACCAAGGAACCAACAATTTATTCATTCCTTGTAGATTATTCTTATTCCTTCGGATTCCATTCCTATGGAAAGCTATGTACACCACAGACTGTACTACTTTCTGTCTCTAGGACACAGTCCTTTCATATACGTGTGTGTGTGCGTTGGGGTTATATTAGCCTTAGCTATTTCGTCTCTGCCTACCCTCCTCCTCTTCCTCCTCCTACTCTTCCTCTCATTCATTTTCAGAGGAGCACAAGAATTTTGTAGATGCATGACAGAGCCCATTTTTATTGTTGTAAGGCTCACAGCTCAATATTTTGAAAAGGCAATTACATTCCACCCTACACAATATGATATGTCTGGCCAAGTCAACTGGGGAATTCTATACGAAGAAAATAGAATGAATTTTGGGAGCAACTACAACATAACACACACAAACACACACACACACACACACAAGACGAAGCTAGACAGACCAAGTACAATAAGGAGAAGAAGAGAACGAATTTTGAGAGAGGACGGCGGCAGCCGCGGCGGAATATGAGAAAAGAAGAAGAGACTATCTCATGTGTACAGAGCAGAAGGGAAGGTATAGAAGAGGACGGGGAGGTGGAGGAGAATGGAATATAGAAGAAGAAGGGAGGAGGAGTACATGTAAATTAGACTTTAGCGACTGTGGATTGTGGATGGAAATTTTGAACAAGGAATTGAGAGTTGGATTGTACAACAACAACAACAGCCGAGCCGAGCATCAGCATCAACAGCAGAACACCCACCCACACACACACAACACAAACCAGGAGAGAGAGAGAAAGAGAGGAGCAGGAGGAGAAAAAAGATGGCCCAAAAGTTTTTGATCCACAAAACCCGCCATTCTGTTGTGAACAACTCTTCACATTTTGAGATTGAGCAGAGGATGCTGACAATGAGTCGAGAATGAGGGAATTTGTGGGATGAGATAGAGAAAGCCGTCAAATGCCAACTGCAGCACGTGAGGAGATTGGGACGCGAGAGTGAAGGACAGAAGAGAGAGAGAGAGAGAGAGAGGAAAAAAACCACGTCTAACTAGGAGATCCTCTCCTTTCTACCTCCTCCTGCTAGCGTGTGTGTATACGTACATGCTATACATTATAAACGTATATATTGTATAAAGACGAAATTCCCTTACAAATCACAATCTGTACCAGTGCAAAACTCTCTTGCACGTACAATAATAATTTCAATTCCTATCCCCTCCTCTCCCTATCATAGATATTATATAATATTCTACATGATTCAAAAACCACTTGCAAATAGACAGTCATCTCCATCGCATCGCTCTCAATTTTCACTCTCGATCCACAACTACTCCACCAAATCCAAAGCAACTCTTCTCTGAGAGAGAGGAAGAGGGAGGGTGGAATGGTAGTGAGAGAAAGCGAGTGGGAAAGCTTTCTCCAGAATACACGCACACACAACTCCGACGAGAGTATGGCTCATGACTCTCTCTCTCTCAGTACTTCCTCAATCTCGGATCCTTTTCACATATTCTAGAGTGAGTGTGTGTGTGCATCATATCATAGAGCAAAGGGCCTTCATAAAGAGCAAGAGAGAGAGAGAGAGGGAAGAGGTTGGAGCGTTTGTGTCGTTGTGTGTGTGTGTGTGTGAAATCCTTGCTGCATCTATCTCCTCACGGTCCAATGATCAATCCTAACCACAAACCTAGGAGGATTGACACGAACTGCTCCACATATGAACTCATGCATCCCACATCATGCCTTTTCATTCTCTCTCTCTTTCTCTCTTCACTCACTTTCTGTGTGTGTCTGTCTGTCTTTTCTACTCATCAAACAAAATAACAAATCGTGTGCGGGAATGAGTTCTCTCTATTATTCATATATTTCTAACGACTTTCCCCGTATATCCATAAGTAGCTGGATTACGTCACTCTCTCTCCAAATCAATCAAAAATCTTTCATTCACAGTCACATGTCCCATTTCAAACTCATCCCTTTGAAAATTAAATTAACTGGATGTCCTCTCACCAAATGTGTAATATCATTTAATTTTGAGTGACCCTCTGTGATGACAGGGAAGAGATGGTTGGGGGGAAAGTTCACTATGGGAAACGGAAATCTTTAAGAGAAGGATGAACATATGGACTGTCACACGTCCCTCACCCACACATCCAACAGGAAAATATGAAGAGGAATGAGAAGCAGAGGGGAACATTAAAAAAGATGGAGAGGGACAGAAGGAGAGAGAGAGAGAAAAGGAGCGGGAGGGGATGCAACAGGGAAAAAATTAGGTCGACTCTTCCTTGCCTCGACGAAAGCTCAGCTGGAAAGGAAATAAATATCCCAATACATAAAAAACGAGAGAGGGAAAGTCACAGGGGGAGAGAAGGAAGGGAGAAAGAGAGTGAGGGAGAGTCACTTTTCTCTTTCACTTCCAAATAAAAATCCCGACACGTTCCCCCTCCCTTTCTCCCTAGTCGAGTCATTCGGCAAGCTGAGCCACACACACACAAACACTCACTTATATATAGAAAATACGCACACAAACCCGCCGCAGTCAAACCCACACACACACACACATCCAACTCCAAACACTAAATTGTATAGTCTTTTCCCCCATGTTTATAACAACCATTATTTTCTCCACATACATAAGAGTTTTCCCCCTTTTCTCTCTGTCGCTGTCTGCTATAAAGAGCGGCCGTGATGACATCAATCTATTGCAAACTAGCAAAAGTCTCCTCTTGGAAATTGTATTTCTATTTCTATTTGTTCCCGTCTTGACACCCACATGGAAAAACACACACACACTTGAAACTCTGATGAACGTGTACACAGTACGCACCCAACAACCAGAGTTGACGAGTGTGGGTGAGGAAAGGGAAAAAGTTTTTATTATTGCCCAAAAATTTATGGTGGGCTGTGGAGGAATGATGGACTGTATTTAAATTTGCCATACAAATGAGTGAAATTAGTGGATGGAGTGATCACTCATATTTTTTGACGGCTCTTCTCCCCCTCCTACCTCTCCCCATCATTTCCATTTTTCATCCACCGTAATTTTATATTGGGATGTTGAATGAAGAGTGGTGTATAGGTGTAGGGAGAGAGAACCACCGCCACCGTACACACACACGGTGGTTCATGTGAGGTAGCAATAGAAATCTTTTGATTTGATCGTTGCCACAAGGGGAGACAGAGAGAGAGAGTGAGAGGGAAGGGAGACGAGTATTGTGCCATAAAATAAAATACGCTGTTGGAGCTAGCCTTGGCAATTCTGCAATATCCACACACACACACACACACACTATCCTCAACTAGTCTCCCAGTACATGAGGGAACCTTTCTCTCTTCTCGTCGTTGGTAAAAGTGACTGGAATTTTATTGCAAACTTTATAGTGTTATCATCCTGGCTATTTGGAACAGAATTCTACGAATATATTTGCCTTTATGGTTTACACATATACTCTTTCTCCTCTCCACACAAACATACATGTGTGAGGATATACCAGGAAGACAACAAGATGGAAGCTCCCACCTAGAAAATTTTCATATCGGTTTAAAAGGAGAGAGATAGAGCTAAATTTAACTACGAAAGCATACGCTATTTCCATACAGTCCATTTCAGGGAAATCACCTTTGCCTTTTTATGCATATGCATATATTGTATGTGAAAGGAGTATAAAGAGAAAGTTCTTCTTTCTTCCTTTGTCCTCCACATCTCATTGGATTGGGATTCTTGCAATCCGAGTATACATATGTGTGTGTATACTTACACACTTTTTTGGAGGGAATAATCAAGAGGGTGGAGGAGGGAGAGCGGCTGGCAAATCATATTTTTAATAAAGCTTATGTGGAGTCCTAGCAGGTGTTTCAGATTGCACTAGCCTTGAAACTTTTTGTTCCTCCTTCTTTCACAATTTCCGAAAAATGTGTGGAACTCATATTCAACCATCAGACACACACCACTCTTGGAGAGTACACATGTACTGTCTTCCATAACCGTGTCATAATCCTTTACTCTAAAAATGGGCGGGACACAGTGTCATTTTTTACAAAGAACTTTCTGCATAATCAATATAAGAGTTTGTGAAGTGTGTTGTTTGGAGACCATTTGATAGGAGGACAGTATTCATATTTATTAACTGTTGAAATTAAATGAGCCAGAAATTACCTCACTCTAAAATACCGTCAAACTTTGAGCCAACAACAACAGCAAACGCGTACAAGGGAGAAAAGAAGGATTGACTAGAATACAGCAATTTATTTATATTATTTCCTTGGTTGAACAACCATTAAGACACATTTCCCTCATGAATAATCACACTACACGAAAGTATATCCGATCCGATACAGAAATCCCGGGTGTCATTTGTCTAAATGAATTTAAACAGAAAGGACCGAAGGACACGTTTCCCCTTCACAAAATGGGTTCAAAAACTTGGACAGAAATATTTTGTGTGTGACAGGAGAAGAAATAAAAAAAATTTTAAATTGGAAATTTTGCTGAGTGTTAGAAAAAGAAAAAATTCCACCCCTCCCCTCATTTTTTAGTTGGAAAATCTGCTCATATTTTCTTCCATCTTCCAATTTCATCCCTTTTGTCTTTATCCTTCTCTTTGATCTGATGTGAGAATGAGGAGAGGAGAGGGGAGAGGAGGAGGAGGTTACACACACAGACACAACTTATGACCGAACATAAAGAACTCTTCTTCTCTTTTCTTCTCCATTTTTGACAGTCAGACCATGAATTTTTCTTTCTCTCCTTCCTCACCTCTCTCCTTCTCCCTTCTTGTTGTTGTTGTGTGTGTGAGAGAAAAAGTGTGTGTACACAAATGTACAATTTTGTAAAATATGATTTTGTTTCATCTTGACTGCATCTCAGTCCGCCTTTGTACACCCACAACACCCAAACACACAGACACACAGGCAGTAGAAACAACAAGACGAAGAGAAAGTAAAAGGAATCGTTTTGTCACACACCAGACAATGGGGAAAATATCGGATGTTATACCTCCCAGTCTCCCTCTCTCTCTCCTCTCCCTCGTTTTCTTTTCCAGTCTCAGCCCTTCATTTATTAACCGAGTCATTTTTTAATCAAAATTTCTATCTCTGGGAAAATGGGTTCTGTCTCCTTGGCTGGCTGTTGTTTTTGGAAAAAATATTGTGGATACTGTGGTGGTAGTGGGCTGGGCGCACTCGGAGAAAAAAACATATTATGGACAGGAAAAAAAAGAATGTTAAAGGGTTAGTCTTCCATTATGTTCTTTATAGAAGGGAAGGAAGAGGAGGGAGTGAGATTGAGAGGAAGACAGTGTGTGTCATGTGTTGTGTGTGAGAAAGAGAAAGGTGATAAGTACTAGTTATCAGAAAAATTCTTTGAGCCAGCTGGTTCTCCCTATTCTTTTTCCTTCCTTCCCCTGTCTACTTCCTCTGTATATCATGTCACTGGAAATAAATAAACAAGAGAGAAAAAGAATTTTTCTCAATCTCCCTCCCTCCCTCCCTCTCTCTCTTTTCTTCTTTCTCTTTTTGTCTCTCCATTATTTTTCTTGCCCCCTTATTAGACTCAAAAAAGCAAAGGTTGAAAAGCAGTGGGCAGAGAAGACAGAGAGACAGAGTAGCCGAAGAAGAATGACGAGTTTTAGTTTTTTTCCTTTCTCTTTTCCATTGGCTTGGGAAAGTGAAGCCACCATAGAATTTCATGGCAGGGGCCGTCAATCCAAAAATGACTTGTTCAATCATGGACAATGGCTTTGACCAGGTCCTCAGTTTCACAGCATTGATTGCGGTGGCTCAGCCAGCTGTAAAAGTAAATGGGTCGAGCGGGAAGAAATCGGTTTTTTGACGGGCGGAAGAATCCTATTAATAACCGAGTTTGATGACTCCTCTTCCTCCTTTCTATAGGAGGGACGCTCACAACCCTCAGCCTTACAGACAGAGGGAGAAAGGAAAAAGAAAGCAAGGGCTCATGTATTCCCGTCCGTTTTTGTCTGGCTGTCTCTGCGTGGGTGGTTGACACTATGTGTGTGCTTGTATCATAGTAATCATGAATTTGGCTAGTCGAGTTGATCTCCTCTGTCTCTCTCTCTCTTTTATTTTTACTCTATAGTTTATTAATATTGTACACTGAGTTGTCTATAAGTGCTTGTGTGACGACAGGACCTCGGCACACGCACCCACTCACACATACAATATATACAGAGGAGAGAGAACAAAGGGTGGACTAAAAGTGAAGAGTCAGGAGGGTGAGCAATTTTCCCAAGTTAAAGTTTGAATTGGGACAAGCCAAAGAGAGAAAGAGAGAGAGAGAGTCAAAAAGCAAAGGCAACACTAGCAAAAATTGTGGAAGGGAAGCTGACAGACATTCAGCTGAGAACAGCCTCATGACCAACTTTCTTTGCCAAATGCCACTCACTTAAACTCCCCTCTCCTCTCTTTTCCATTCTATTCTATTAGAATGATAGGTTTTTGTCCAGGCTACAAAGACACAGAGTGTATGAAGAACGCGTGTCTTTTTGGAGTCTCCAACCTCGCAGAACACACACGTTCACAAGAAAATGAGAGAGAGAGAGAGAGAAAGAAAAAGGGACTCGACAAGGCAGCATTACTTTGGGCCTATTATTTCTACGTCGTCTTTGCATGGTCTTCTGACATGTAAACTGTTTGAAGAAACCCTCCTTTTCTACTCCTTCTTTCTCTCTTTTCACAGTTGGTGTACGTAGCCTGGAGGAAAAGACAAGAGAGAGAGAGAGAGAGAGAGAGAGGAGGGGAACATGGGCCAGAAAGCAGGGCAAAAATGACGTTGACAGTAGTTGTCCTAAAGACTTTCAACGGGTAACTCTCTGTCCATCCGTTTGTCCGTCCGTCCGTCTGACTGTCTGTCCACTGAGAAAACAAGCATTTTTTCTTATATTTCACCTCATAAAGACTTTGTCTTTTCTTCCCCCTCTCTCTGAAAGAAAAGAGAAGGCGGAGGAGGAGAAAGTGAGAACAAGACAAACGGAAATGTTCCATATGGACGGGAGGAAGAACAAGGAGGAGGAGAAGAAGAGGGACGGTAAGACGCCATTACAGGCTTTCTGTCAGTCTCACTTTTGACGAAAAACTTGGTCCGTAAAACCCAACTCCTTCGCCTGTCTACTCTTTCGGAGAGACCAGGTACGTATGGTCTTTTGTAAAAGAAAAAAGTACAGAGAGAGACATGGGAGGAGGAGGAACGGAGTGAGTGTGTGTGTGTGTAACTTTTATTTCTTTGAGAGAGGGAGAGGGAGAACAACTTTCCAACTTGCTTATCCATTTCTTTGAGTTCCCCCTTTACTTTCCCCTCCTTTCCCCACTCAAATCAAATGGAGGATTGTATCAAGGGTACCCAGGGAGGGTCACAAAAAAATTTTTTCATCTTATTCAACTTTCCCCTTTCCCTCCTCTCTCTCTCTCTTATTCCTTGTCCCCGGTCCTTTTTTTAAATACAATAATTTAATGGATGAAAACTTGCTCTGGTTTTGTAGTTGTACTGGAGTATAGCTTAATGCACAATTCCGAGGCTGAATGTTATGTATTACCATGTACGTTTGTAGTGTGAGAGTACTTTTTGCTGCAGGAAGTATAACATTACGTAGAATTTGAGCATAGGTTTGAGTGCCAAGGGTTGGCTGGGGTACAAACGAATGCAAACGAAAGTTGAAAACTTGGAAAAACTCAATTTCACAGAATAAACTTTGCCAAGAGAGAGAGAGAGAAGGGAGAAAGGACGGGAAAGAGAGAAGTAAAAGTGGTGTTTGTGCTCCATCGTCGCCGGCAATGCATGACATCCATATGAGCCTACTACACACACACACACTATTATATTAGCCTCTCTTTTTACACACACACATGTCCTTCCCCTTCTTCACAATTCGTCCCTATTTTAGTGGGGAAAAAAGAGTCTAGTCTTTTCAAAATATTTCCAATTTTTGAACTGTCTAAAAATTCTTATTTTTGCTCAAGCCCAGGAAAAACTAGGGTTGACTGACGTTGATTTAAATAGGGAGGTAGTTTATAAAATATCACCATGTACTCGTTAAGCTAGGGCTCTCTTTCTCTTCTCTTTCTCTGTGCCAATGTTTGTGAGAAAAGAAAAGTGGGGAGGGGAGCAATGAGGAGGTTTAGTCAGAAGGAGGAGGAGGAAAATATTCCCGCTCTTACATTACAGATTTTTTCTCCTCTCTATCGTCTCCTCTTTCATCCTCCTCCTCTTCCTCCCTCCCTCCCTCTCATACCACTAAGTTAACATTTTCTGTTTTCGGGCTGGAAACTGTCAAACTTTTCATTTTATCAGGGACGCTTTACTTTAAGTTTGTCGACTATTTTCTACGACGAGGAGGAGGGAGGATAACACATGGTACACTTACAATGGACCCTTACTTACATGTATGAATTTTGTACGCACATACGTGGATGTCTATACCGTATGTAGGTACATGTGTGTAGAGAAAGTCAAGTGGAAACGAATTTTGCACATGCCTTTCCATGCCTCTTATACCCCAAATTCACACACACACACACACACGCACAGTAGGCTTCAGATATTGTCTGTATTAATACATAGTTCTATACATTCCTCCTCTTCTTCCTGGAGAATCTTCCTGTTCTCCAACATGTAGATGAAGTACACCCATCCACCCACACATTTAAGCATTTTGACTTGGTTCAAGAGGCTGAGTTGATCAAGGGAGAGTCTTGGCTGATCAGGAAGCAGACGGCGATTCCACTTTTTGTTAAAGAATCGCGCTGTACTCTTCCCTCTCCTTTATTTTTCTCTCCTAGCTGCTTTAGCTTGCTTGATTTTGGCTGGGGCTGCTGCTAGGAAGCAGGGAAGAACTCAGTTGAAGAATGGCTTTTATACGATATTTAAGCCAAAGCTCTCCAACACTTTAGAGAGGAAACTTTTCTTGCGTTGCTGCTGTTAGCTGAAAACTTTTACTTTCTCTTCTTCAGCCTCCTCAACTCTCTCTTCCCATCGTCCTTTCCCTCTCCCCCTCACTTTCTCCACTATTCCTATTCAACTCAAAAATGTATGTATGTAAGTAAGCACAACCCACACACACACACATGAATGTGGAGAGAGAGGGTCTATGAGTGTATACCTACAAATCTACTTGATTTCTCCACATCCATCCTGCATATTTTCGCTCTACTTTACGATGCTTCCCTGTGGAATCCCATCGAGTGGAAAATAAACAGGGCAACCAT
Organism: Pygmarrhopalites habei; assembly: GCA_009870185.1. NCBI lineage: Eukaryota > Metazoa > Arthropoda > Collembola > Symphypleona > Arrhopalitidae > Pygmarrhopalites > Pygmarrhopalites habei. The sequence continues at coordinate 22,199 of WJFB01000167.1, read as the reverse complement.
TTGACTCTCGTCAAGAATTAATGCAGAAGAACCACAAGGAGGAGATGGAGAGAGAGAGAGACAGGGAGAGAAGAAGTGAAAGTAGAAGCAAGAGCAAAGAAGAACAAGGGAACAAGAAGAGAGACTGAGACTGATTCTAGCACACACACACACCCACACTGGTAACTCTCATGAAGACCCAAACCCAGGAATGGAATGAGAGAACCTGAAGAAGAAGAAGAAGCATGAAAGTCTTTTTAAAGGTACAATTTTCTCTCTCTCTAATTCTTATCCTTTGCTCTCTTCCTCTCTCTCTTTCTGTCTCTAAAAAGTCTTAAGCCTGTAATGTTGAGAAAGAGTAGAGAAATTCCCTCTCTCTCTCTCACACACACACACATACACACACTCATTCTCTCTTTGCAACTGACTGACTGACTGTGGTGCCGAATTCTGATCAATTATGTATACTGAGTGCCTGGGCAATAATAGCGGTTTGGGCAAGTCATTGCAGCCAGCCAGTCACACAGGCACACACATGTAGCTACACACATGATGCGGTGAATCTCCAGAGTGTCTAGGAATCCCTATTATTTTCACTATTTTCCTCTGCATGTGTAGTCTGTACATGTCTGTGTCTGTGTATGCCAAGGCGTACAATGACAGGCACATGAAACTTGTAGACATATGCCTCGCTAAATACACACTGGCTCCCCTATACCTCCTCCTCCAGTACACTTGCACTACTACACTTGTACAGTTATAATGGAAAGCACATATCCTTTTGTAGTTATACAGACTGATGTGTGTGTACGTCGAATTTCGTAGACTGAAAGTAAAGTGTTATTCCTATTACTGTATACAACACAATTGAATGGATCTTGAAATTGAAACTATTCTTTCCCCCCTCTCTCTCCTTTGAACATTGTCTGTCTCAACTGAGCTCATACCCTCCTATCACACACAACACACACGAGAGAGAGAGAGAAAAGGGTTCAGAGCTCAACATTCCCAACACAAGCAAAACAAAACTATATAATATAATTTAGTTCCTCTAATCTTGTGATTCTCCTCCTCTCTCTCTCCCTCTTCTTTCACCCCTCGCTTTCTCTCTCTCTTTCACTTCTGAGTCAGTGTACATCCGTAGAAACTCTTGAATTTCTAATAAGTACAATAACTACAAGCTCTTCCTTTCAGGGGTGGAAAGTGTAATTTCGGAATTTCAAATGGAGGGAAGGCAAGTGGGGAATACTGTACATATGTATCCACAAACCTCGTATATCTACATATATGTGTGTGGAGTGAGATAAATATCTGAAACCTGGCAGGAACAACATCACACTACACTAATGATACAATTCTCACAAACACTTTCACTCACATATATCCAAGCGGGAGAGAGAGGAAGTCCCTTATTGTTTTATATATTATAAAATGTGCTCAACTGACAAACGTTGATATTAAGAAGACTTGTAGCTTCAATATGTGATTGGATGGAAAAGGAAGAGAGAGAGACAAAGAGAATGATCGATCCTTCATCATAATACAATAGAAAATGTTCAACAAGCTTTGATCAGAGAGAGAGAGAGAGAGAGAAGTAAACAGACACTTGTCATGTTCATCCAATGTGTCTGTACTTTCTCTCTCTCTCTCTTTCTATTTCTGTCATTATCATTACAAATGCGTCATTCTCTAATCATTTTCACACAAAGATTTCTTGGTGGATGTTTGTGCCGGCGTGTGTGTCCAGACGATTTTAACTCAATTGAAAACACAAGCACACCCACTCACGAATAAACTCTTTGTGTGGTGGGGTTTTAAAGAGGGATGGGAGAAAGCAGGAGCTTCACAAAGGGAGTTTGCGGTCTTTGAGACTCGCGGGGGTAATTGGGAAGAATTTTGGAATGTGGAGCATCTCGTCTGTAAGAAAATGTTTCAAGTTTTTGTTTTAATTTCCTATGAGAGGGTGCAATAACGGGAGGGGGGAAGGAGAGAATGAAACTTTTCTTTGTCAGAGGAAAATCAAAATTTTTGACAAAAAAACTACCAGACAGATATAAAGAGAAAGCTTTGGGCTTGGATCATCATCATCAGAGAGTATATGGTGGTAGGAGTACAACTACAGAGAGAATCTGTGGAGGTCGATTGGAATTGCCCTTTGGAAAAAGCGAGAAATTGCGTGTAATAACAATTTCCCAAAGACGTCATTCCCTCAACTGAAGACAAAGTAAGCCTTGAGCTCTTTCTGACAATTTCCAAATTTAAAATCTTCAACCTCCATCACTACACACACACACACGCATGGATGTACATAGCCCATCCGAATCGTCCCTTACATTTTGGATATATAAAGATCATACACACAGCAAGAGTAAGGGCAAGAGCTGTAAAGAGAGAGAGAGAGTTAAGAAGAAAAAAAGATTGCAAATGGAATCCTTTGAGCGGCTTTACCTGAGAGAGAGAGGGAGAAAGAAAGAGAAAGCCAAGGAGAAAAAAGATAGAAGAGAGAAAGTATAATGGGAAAAGTATTCATATCCTCTATGCCCTTAGAGTCTAAACTGTATTATATATTGGCCATGTGCCTGTATCTGGCTGTCTGTGTTAACTATATGAAATAGGGGAGAAGAGAGAGAGGGAAGGGAGAGAGGGAAAGAGAAAAGAAAAATTGATAGAATATAGGGCATAAATGGAAATGAACCAATGGCAGTGGAAAAGGAGAATAGTGGGAACCATTTGACTGACTCTCTTTCTCTCTTTATTCAATATTATATAATATGTATCATTTCTATTTATATATATTCAAACTATTTCAATTTCAGTCTCAAGTCAAGCGATTCTCTCTCTCACACACACACATTATATGGGTCATAAGAAAAGATGCGTGTGCGTGTATGCAATGAACCCCACATATAAAGTATGTGCATGTCTGTGGATTTGTGTAGAAAACGGTGGAGGAAGGAGAAAGTTTTGCGACAAAAGGATCAATTTTACTTTTACCAAGGATGACTATTGGCGAAGCAAAATTTTCTCCTTCCCTCCTGTCATACTCAAAGAGGCTGGGAGGAGAAGGGATCCAGCTGATAAGGGGACAAGATGTACAAGAAATCCTATTTGAGGAGATGACGGGGAAGGAAAAGTAAGGGAGAAAAAAAAACATTTTGTCGGTAAAACGACAAAATTTCGAATTGTCCTTTTAATAGGACCAAAAGCGAAGGCAATCTCTGTACCATAAAAATTGAACACACATTTTTCCTCTTCACGCACACTCTACTTTTTAGCCTCTCCTGAGATAAGGTCTTACATACACACACGTTCACATCACTCCCCATACGCACTCATGTGTGTGCGTATGTGTGTGGAGCACAGCACTCGTTGTGCGGGAGAAGGATGCATACATAGTCAATAACCCCAAAGTAATATCATCTTTAAATATATAAAGTCCTTTTTTTCTTTTATACTACATTCCCCAGTTATCCTTAAGCCCCTTACCCAGTCCTCAAGAAGAAGACGAGGACGAGAAAGGGTGACGATGGATACTCAAATAAATTCATGTAGATATTCTTCATTTCCAAAAATGTGACTTCATCTCCCAAAAAAACTCACTCTGTGTTTTCCATGACTTGACTGGGAGAGAAAGCATATTTTGGTTGAATATGGAAAATGAATGAAAATCCTCCACTTTAGTACTGATCCTAAGAACACATAGCTAGAATGATCTCAAGAGAGAGAGAGAGAAGAAAAGAGGAGGTGAATCTTGTTGTTTTTTTGCTTTTCGCAAACTTTGTCATCTCATCAGCCATCATCACATGGCATAACACACAAACACACACACACGATCCATGTTGTTGAGAGAGAGGAGGGAGAGTGTGTGTGTGGAGCGGAACAAGTCTTGCAAGTTGCTGATGTGTATTACTACGAAAATTTTGGTATTTGGGAAACTAGGGACGGAGACATGGTTTTATATGAGAGTTCGTATGTGTGTGTGTGTGGAGTGAAATGTATATTGCAAAAAGAAACAAGTTGGAAGGACCGGAGGCAGAGTTAATGGAATATATGTATACACACACAAACACACACGATGTTCTAGAGATAACTATATATATGTAGAAATGTCCTTATGAAGAAAGTCAAAAGATCAAAGTTGTTACATGCACTTGACTTGAAGAGCTACACACACACACAAACAGTGGGGAGTGGGGAGTGAGGGTGGGTGTGTGTTTCATGGCTGTAGTCGACAAGTAAGGGAAAGAGAGAAAGTCAGAGCCACTGAATCTCCCGCCACGGCAAACAAAACGGGCAATATATATTTATTGTGTACCATTCCAGCTCTCTAGACACACTCCACACCACACAAAACTCTCACTTTCCATCCGAGCCTTCCTCCGCCTCCCCCTCCTTCCTTCTACAAACGGAATGGAACGTAACCTTCGGGAAAGACTCTGGCTGCCTGCCTGCCTCCTCCTATTGACTCTATACGTGGAAATGTGGCAATAAATAGGAAAAGTTGAGAGAGAGAGAAAGAGAATCATTCCTTTTTCTCTCTTTTCTCTTCTTATCCTCTAGCTTCGATTTCATCCATGGGATATCCAACTTCCCTTCATATCATATCCATATCCACATGCACACACACACACCACCCATATGTACACACACGTGTACATATAGTCAAATTACAATATATGACCCAACCCCACCTTCCATTTCATCCCATTCCTCCTTGTTTTTATCAGTCCTTCACATCATTTATGAGTTTCTTTTACTCTCTTATATTAAAAAATGAAATGTTCATCCATTCTCTTTAGTTCCTCCTCTCCTTCTTCTTCTTTCTCACCAACCCATCCCTCTCAAGGCATTAGATATTTGTATCTATCTCCATTCCTCCTCCTCCTCCTCTCCCCCTCTTTCTTTCTTTAACCACATCACCAAATTCCTCCTTTTATTTTATATGCAAACTCTGTCTCCTTGACTACCCAAAAAAACTTTGACTTTTTCAGGGCTAGTCAATCCCCATTTATCATGCATTACACTACTCTCTTCTCTACCTCCATCCCACCCACACACCCCACCACAGGAAAGTGAGACTCTTGAAACAATATGCAATATTCTACCTTTGTCTCATCTCACATAACGATATGGAGTTTGGGGGAGATAATTCTGAGAAATTTTGAAATTGGAACAAAAGTCCACGAGAGTTACTTACTCCGCTCATTCCATAATATAATAATACAGGAGGTGGATGGAGGGCAGAGACAATGACACGACATATGTAGATGAAAGCTAAAAAGTATTATGGAAGGAAAAGAATGGGAGGAGAGGAGACATTTTCTCCCGTATGCAAAAGACTGAACTAATATGAAAGTCACTGCTGCCGTTTGCTGCTTGTGCCTTTTCCCCTCTTTCTCCTCCAACCTGCTCCATGTAAGTATCCATACATACATTTATAATATTTTTATATTACACAATGGTGATGCCTGCTCATGTATGTGTGTGCGTGTGTGGAGCATTTTTTTACTCGCAAAAGTAAGAGGACATGGCAAGACCTATGAGAAGTGAGAGAGAGAGAGAGAGTAAAGGAGGGGAGTGGAAAAAGCGTCTCTTACACTTGGAGGAGTAGAGTAGTAGCATCCCTTCCCCGAGACGCCCGACGTCTTGACATGCATCCAATCCGAAATTTATTCTTCAATAAAACTCACACTTTATCTTGCAAGAAAATTTAATCTAGTTCAATGGTACGCATACTGAATCCGTCATAGCCTCATCTCATCAGACCCTCTACAGGGAAAAAGGAGAATGCTGTAGATTGAGCCAGATGAAATTTCTGACTTTATATTTCTCTCTGTCTTCCCTCCACACACACACACTCTTTCTCTCTCTCTCTCTCTCTTTACAGGCAGAGTGAGGATTCACGGAGAGAAGAGTAGAGACTGAGCCAATATCTCAATTTCTTGGAATAAAAGCCTTTACACTTTGTATCCATATAATGCTTTATGTACAATTTTTGGGAGGAAAAGGGGAAGAAGTGGAGGTAGACGAAGACGACTCCACCGACGCACGTCAAATACACAAAGTATGGAATATTCCTCCATATTTTGTATTAAAACCAAGGACATGGCCAGCCGTACCTCGTTTGTTCCTTATTATCTTTCTCCCCTCCAAAATCTTTCTCTCTCTCTCAGAACTGTGTGTGCGTATCCGTCCACACGCATCCCATTTTTTTGTGTCCTTTCGTACACAAAACTTCAATCTTCATCACGTCACATTATAAAATATGAGCACCCATAGCACACACACACACGGTACAGCCATGGATGCTGAGTATTACAAATCATCTCATCACACAGTCAGGCACTCTAGACATAGAGATGAGAGTGTGAGCATCATCAAATTTATCCTGTCTACTCTACATGGCCAAGGGATAGCAATCGTGTAAATAATCGTTCACAGAAAAAGAGAAAGACTCTTACTCCCTCAACCTTGCCTAATTATAGGTGAGAGTGTGGGTGAGTGTGTTCACGTTTATGAAGTGGAGGGAATGATATAAAAAAACTAAAATTTTTTTTATAGAAGAAAATACAATAATTCACACTATGAAAAATCATCCTTTGACAAGTCGCACATTGTCTGAATTTCCTCCCTCTCTGCCTTTCTCTTAAAACAAGTCCTTTGAGTTCCTTCTTTGCCTATGTATGCGTGTGTATATTTGGGAGGAGGAAGAAGTGGGGAGGAATAAAAAAAGATCCTTTGGAGTGATATAGAAAGGCACATGCAACGATCCATAGAGGACAATAATGATGTGTGTGTGTGTGCTTGTACAATCCACCATATATTTTGTCCGGTACAAACAAACGAACAAGACAGAGAGGGGAAGGGAAGGGAAGGAGGAGGATTGTGAAAAAGTGTGAGGTGATGCGGCGCTCTTCCCAAGTTTGAATAAGTTGGCGGTGTCTACGTGTTTGTCTGACTGTACAAATAGAAATAGAGGATGAAGAAGACTTGATGAAGATTAATGGTCTCCTTTACATTTGCACCCTTTTCCCTCTGCGTCCATCCCTCTCTCTCTCCGTCTTTTACCCTACGTACTGTCCAGCCAGCCATAGTCTAAGAAGTTGAGCTTCATCATCATCAGCTACATCTTACAAGATCTTGGCTCGAGATCACCAAACATCTTCCTCTCCACCTCCAGTCTTATTGGGACGACAAGTGAGGGATTGAAACACACAAAATTTTTTCATTTGCCCCGTCTCCCACTATACAATCCCCCACCTTTTCCTCCTCTTCTCTTCTTCTCTGGTTTCTCCCTGTTCTACTTTATATATTGAGTTTCGTTCCAGAATACCCTTTTGAACATTACAAGAGTTTGTCTCTTTAAATCCCCTTGACATTCCTCTCATTGTGATCTCAGAGATGAATTCAAAGATTTCAATTTTAAAACCCTCTTTACTATGTACACACACGCCATTACTATCACTATTATATCACCACACACCAAAACTTCTAATCCATATATGGCCTTGTGTGTGTCCAAAAATACAGACAAAGAAAAAAGCAGAGCGAGATGGCTGACGTCACAATTGTACCATTAAGATTGATATAAAATTTTTTAACGACTTCCATTTCATTTCCATGATTTACCCATGGGACTACCCGAACTATGATATTTTTAGATGCATAGGCGTAAACATAAATTCCCTGTGTGTAATGGATTTTTTGGGAGGACTTTGATAAACGTCAGCTTCTACCTCTATGGCTCTGTATATTAAAAAAAACCAGGGTTTGCATGCTTTCCGATACCTTCTCCATTATTTAAATAGATTCCAGGGGGAAGAATTGATTGAGGGCTGTAATTTAATGTCTAAACTTACAGTTAGCACGTTGATTTTAAAATTTGAGTCAAGACCAATAAGTCTCTCATACTGGATAGTATGGAAGGGTTAAAAATTACCGTTAGGATATTATGGAATGATGGACTTTCGGCTGTCATCATCAAGTGGTTATTAATTGAACAATTTTTGTGTTTTATGTTCAATTATTGACTCTCTCTCTCTCAGTTTTGTATGACTCAATTGAAGGGCTACAGCTACAGCTGGAGTAATCGTTCATAAATACATGTATGTATTGGGAAAAAACGGGATTGTTCGAAATGGCCCAGGCCTTCCCTTCCATGAGAGAGAAAAACTGTGAAGGAGTGCATTTCCAGGCACGCACATGATCCTTGTGCGTGTAGGCATGTGTTATTATCGTGTGCTCAATATTGGAATATTGTAGAAAGAAGGAGGGAGGGATGGAGTCTAATCAAAAGAATTGTTTAATAAGAGAGTGAGTTGGGAGTACAAGTGGATGATATTGGGCATTAGCCCTTGAGGGGAGAAAAATGTGCAGGAAAAACACAATGACACACACACACACTCTCTCTCTCTCTCTCTCTCTCCTGTATTTCGACTTTTCTTGTTGAGTGTAAAGCCTGACTGCTGTTGCTGTGTGTGTCTGTGAGGGAAGAAGGGAGGAAGGTGGAAAGGTAAAGTACAAGTGGTATTGATTTCTTGTTGAAAGAGTACCTTTGCATAAAATTAATGCTCTTTGGCTGGAATTTAATTTACCTTGGAGAAGGCTGAAACATTATCGAATCATTAGACCCTGGCCGTGCTCTCTAAGCTGAGATAATGCCCGCACGCGTCACGCTTGATTTAAGTCGAGAAGAGAGAGAGAGAGAAGGAAAGAGTGTGAGACAGCCCTTATAGAGTACAGGCAATCCTTTGCCTTGTATAAAATCCCTCTTGTTATGTATTAAAAGAGATGGAGTTAAACAACCGGAGCTGCTCCTGCTCCTGCTGCTGTTGCTGATACTCCCTTTTAGTTTCCAGCCTGGAGAAATACAGTGTCAGTCAGGACTGTACAAAATGTACATACATTGGGACCCAAGGAACATGTGAACTGTATATTAGCTTGGGAGTAATAATATTCTGCAATGTGTGTGTGTCTGTGTAAAATAAGAAAGTCTTAAAACCCCAGAAACATACTTGGCACGTATGCAGTTTCCGTATGAGAAAAGAAGGAGAAATACACACACACACAGAGGGAGAGAGAGAGAAGACAGGAGGAGAAGAGAAACCAAAAACGAGGAGACTACAGTAGTCACCATATGTACTGCACTGTGTAAGGGAGGAGGAGAGTGTAGGCATGTGATGGAGAGTATAGACGATGGAGAGGAGAAGCCGTTCAATTCATGAGACAGGTGTGGGAAGTTCATGCTCTTTTTCCATTGCATCTCGTGAAGGCAAAAGACTCTCTCTCTCTCTCTCCAGCGCGTCTCTACGATCCTTCTTGACGATTAAAACCTTTTGCCCTCTTTCCTTCTCTCCCATCCTCTTCTCCTTCTCCTCTTCCACCTCTTCGCTTTTGCTTAACAGGTATTAATCTATGCCTGATTTTATGGAACAAGGTCCCCCCTCTCTCTCTCTCTCTCTTCACACACACACACACTGAGGTGTATTATGGAGTCAAAATGAGTTTTCCCTTATATATTATCTCCGTTATAACCCCCACTTTTCCAACTAACACTCTCAAATGGCCAAAAAAATGGAGAGTTTTTTTTTCTCCTCCGACTTCAAAACATGGACCAGAAGAGAGAGACAGAGAGAGAGGGTCGAATGTGTGTGTGTAGCTTTTGTGAAATCAAAGTATACATCTACACTCTGTCGTAAGGTGCATGGTGCATGTGTGTGTGTGTGGAAGGGCTCATTGCCTTGCATTGGAGTGCAGGTGGAAATGGTAGTAAAGTAATTGTCAGAGAGAAAAGAGTTGGAGAACAGAAGGCGAAATGGTGGCAGAGACTTCCGAGCCTCGGGCTATCAAAATACATAATAATATTTATAGTAGTGAGTGTGTGTGTGTGCATGTACACACACAAAAAGGGTTCTAGTTTAATGGGGCCCTTGTTGATGTGAAACGGGTTGGCATTTAGCAAGTGGATTTGATAATAATATAAAGAGGAAGTCAAGTGTATCTGACCATCTTGTCCTTTTTTCACACACACACACACATTCACTTCACTCACACACACGCGGACTATATACAACCTACATGTTTATGCATACGATTTTGTCAAGACATACACACACACACACATGAAACACGGACCCTGTACTGTCCGAGAAAGCTTTTTTTGATAAAAATCTATGAAGAAGCCTCCAATTTTTTTTCATGTTCATTTTCCATCCAGTTTCCTCTCCAAACACACGCTACCTCCCCACATCACATCACACACACATTAATACATGCACACATGGAAAACAGAGAGAGAGGGACAGAGAGGTAGACAATCCAGTTTTTGAGAGTTACAGATAAAATCCAATCTCAAAACTGCCTTTTTCCAAAGAGTACACAAAGGGGGTTCGTATTCGTCCCTAAAACTTATGGTCGTTATTTAATTCCAGATAGACAGGAACAGAGGATGATCATACATAGCCATTGTACAATTGCATTTTGGTGGAACACAGTAGTTGTTATTTCAAATTTTTTCCCTACCTCTCTCTCCCTCTCTCTCTCTGCTTCATTTCATTCGTTTTCCAAATCTGTGCATTTTCCCAAAGTTTCTTCTTTTAAGCTGAAAGACTGAGAGAATTTCTAATACATTTCATACATGGATTTGCAATTCAATTGGGATTCACCAAATATAAAGTCTGCAATTTAATATGAGAGAGGGGGTAGAGAGAGAGAGAGTAATGGAAATGGAAGCGGTCGATTTGATGATGTTTAATTAAACTGAATAAGGGAGGGAGGAGGAATGAGAATAAGGAGAAACCCAACCGGTTTTTTTCAGATTAATCTTTTCGATTTTGACCAGATAGTATTTGCAATGTCCGTTATATTTTGGCTCTGGATAAAAAAAACCTGGACTATCCATCATCAAAGAACCAAAGTACGTAGTATGGAAGAGCACAAGAGTGGTTATGTGTGTGTGTGTGTTTGTTCGTAAGGACGAGTATAAAGGATATTATTTGTGTGAGTGAGCAAATACCTTGAGTCTGTCTCACGGAAATCCATTCCATTTATTGTAAAACGAGACTTGAAGAGAGTTCAGGGAAGATGGAAAGAAGAGGAAGGAGGAGAAACTTAGAATTCAATGCTGAATATTGCGGCATGGAAGACAGACTGAAAGAACGCAAGGGGGAAGAGAGATGACAGAGAGACGAAGACGAAGCGTACAGCCACACACACACAAAGATAAAATGAGAGTAAAAAAAGACGTGACCAGTCATACGAAAAACAAATATTCCAGAGTTTTGTCAACGCAGCTCTTCTTCTCTCTGCCCTCTTCTCTCTTCTTTCACATATGTTTTACATTGAATCAAGTGGAGGAAGGATCTTCACATGTTCCTTCAATGGGAGATTTTTTTCAGTAAATATGGGCCGAAAGGGCTAAACCACCACACTTCTCCCTTCTCTTTCTCTTCACACACACATTCCACTATAAGGTTCTCTCTCAGAACCCTTGTCTTCAGTCGCAGAGTGTGTGTGTGAGAAAGAGGGAAGCAAAGGGAGGGAGGAGAAAAGCAAATGATACTGCCACTGCAGCAATTTTCACAGGTTCTATGGACCCCGTTCGTCTTCTCTCTCTTACCCTCCTTTCTCTCCCTCCCTCCCAATTCTCCCTCGAGCAGGAGGAGAGAAAAACCACCACCAGCTGAAGCAGTAGCACTGGAAGCACAAGGAGAGTGTCTACCTCTGTACTTTCATCTATTTCTCCACGTCACTTCCCTGCCATTAAAATTTCCCTCAAAACTCATATTAGGCACTGTTTCCACACACACACACACACACACACAGCAACCTCCTCCATTCTCCTCTCCGGCCTTTGTGAAAAAGCTTCATTTTGGAGGGAGGCTCTGGAGCTATGGATGACATGTCCTTATTATCTTTGAGAAAATGTGTGTAGATGTGTGTCTGTGTGTGTGTGTAGAGGGTCGGGTCTCAATCTCATCCGTCTCCCCATCTCAATCGTCGGAGGGAGGAGAAGAAAGAGGAAGCTGGCTGGGGTTATTGAGCTCCTCTTTGATTTCATCTCTTTTAAAGGTGTCACTGAACATTGCTAAAATTTATTCAACCTTATGGAAAAAATCTCTTTTCTCATTTCATCATCCTCACACTTTGTACTGTGTCTACTCTGCTTCACACCGAACTGATCCACACGTAGACACACACACACTAACTACAAGGCTAGCCCTCCATCCAGCCGAGATTGTGTAATGAAGAGAAGACCAATATCTCCGTCTCTTATGAGAAATAAAGCTCTCTCTGTGTCTGTCTGTCTAGAATATTTCTTTGTGGGGGCGGAGCTTTGACTATGGAAATTTGATGAATTTCCGTCTTGAAACTTGCAAATGCAATGAGAAATGTTTGCAGAGGGCCATGTCCAATTTGAAGATGACTATATTATTTTGTAGACATACATATCAATACGTCCCTTCCTTCCACAAAGGAAAAGAGAAAGAGGTTATGATAGTGAGATCCTCGTTTCTAATAGAGGGATGATGATGAGGACACACGCCACACACACACACAGTTGATGTGTGTCTTTGTTCCTTGGTTGTTTAATGAGTCGATGTGTTATTAGCATACTCCTAGTACTCCAACAGTGCAGTGTAGATCCCCTGTCTATACTATGTCCTTATGCATGGCATGGAATATGAAGGATGTGTGTGTGTGTACATGCACTGATTCAAAATTTGGAAGTCTAAGGCAGAATATTTATAAATAAACTTGGCGCAAGCCAGTCACACACACTCTCACTCTCCCATACCGAACTATACTATGCCATCCTGATGCTGTGTAAATTGAGAAGAGAAGACAGAGTTTGGGGATACCTGACATCATTTTATTGCTGGAGACACACACACTGGAGAGAGATATCTCTCGCTCTCCATATGATATGGATGAAGGGGAGGAGAGGAAAGGGGGGGGGGAATTTTGGGAGAAACAAGAAGGATTGGTAAAGTCGTTGAATAATTCATCACGACAATATCTGCATACATCTCCGTATGGGCAGACACAATACTCAAATACAATGCAGGGTGACATAGGCAAAAGGCTGGGAGCTTGGGAGGCTGTGGCTCAAGTTTTTGGTGGTCGTCTTTCTCTCTCGGTGTTGAGCTACAGCCAAGGATACGTGGATGATGATATGACGAAAGAGAAGCCAGCCAAGACTTTCAAAGTTTTGAGACTTAGTGTAGAAGAGGCAGGAAGAAAGGGAAGAAGAATGAGGAAGGAGGAAGAGAGAAATAAGAAGAAGATTATTTCAACAACAGAAGAGAGAGAGAAGCAACAGCAGCAGCCAAGCTGTTGTTCCAGCACCAGCCGCCTCAAGTGGAAGACGGAGAGACGTGGCGACAAAAACAAACAAAAAATGTAGCAAGAGTAGAATGAGGATGAGGGAAGACTAAAGAAGTAAAAGAAGAGTAGAAGGAGTGGAAGGGAGAAAGCAACGGGAGAAAAGTTGAGCATCAGACTTGGAAGATTGGATAAAACACTTGAAGAAACGCTCAAGTTGCTTAATTACTCATGGAGATTTGGTTCTCTCTCTCTCTCTGGTCTATCCCTCCATTCTTTTCGGCTCATCATCATCATCTTTGTCACCACCCAACAAATCATCAACCACTATACACACTCCATTTCATCCCATCCCATGTTCCTGGAGAACCAATCAAACATCTTTTACAATACTTTCACTCTCCTTTCACTAATATTGTTTAAACATTTACGGTGGCGAAGGACGGGTGGGTAACTGTTGTGGGGATGATTACAAATTCCCCCCTCTCACCCATCATCACAAGTGAGACATGGAGAATGTAGCATCTTATTTTTGGAGACGAAGGTACACACACGACCGGTGTGTGTGAGAGAGAAAGTCGTCCTAATTAAAGTAAAGCGATAAAGTCATCAGGGAAGAGCTTGGACAAGATTCTGTGCAATTGCAAGGCATACCAAGTAGAGCAGAGAGGCAGGGAGACATGCTAACTGGAAGTCTAGACTGGTGAACTGATAGAGAGAGAGAGAGAAACTAGCAGCCCGTCTTACATATGATGAACCAATAAAGGTGGAGGAAATAAGGCAATAAAAGAGGAGCGGAAGGAAATTCAAAATAAATACACACAACTAGTTTGAGCAGTGCCCAATTCCACAATTAAGCTCCTCGCATCAGCAGATCACATGAGCACACACTCAATGAGAGAGAAATTCAACTCGTGTGTTCCCCACACACACACTCTCACTCTTCTCTCACACACGGAGAAAGAGAGAGAGCGAGATGTAGGGAAGGACTGAGCAAGTGAGTTTGTGTATGTGCTGGATAGTAAAGCAAAAGTGGAAATCCAGCGTCACTTCAGTTCTCTATCATTTAGGCTGTCTTAATAAGATTTCTGTGCGAGAGTTGATTGGAAACCCTTGTAAAAACATGGGAGCTGAAAAGAGAGCCAGAGAGTGAGAAAGAGAGAGAGAGAGAAAAAGAGAGAGGCTGAGCTAAAGGCAAAACTAAATCCAAGCACGTCACAAGGGAAGCTCAACAAGAAGAAACAGAGTGAGAGAGAGACGAGAATGGAGAAAGTAAAATAAGAAGAAATAGAAGAAAGAGCCTAAAACTTTCTTACATCGATCTCTATCTCTCACCTATCAAATACTTACATTGCACAGATACCTTACATTGTGTGTGTGTGTGTGTGTTTGTGTGTCTGTCTGTTGTGTGAGAGTATAGGCATTTTATGTACATTTACGAAGTAATTCCTACAAGGAGGGAAAGCTACAGAGAGTACACTTATAGCTCAAAATAACATAAAAGATCCACACACAACATACACTCTTTTACGCACTGGATGCATGTGTGTGTGTGCTCTCTTATCTTCGGCTATGTATCATACAGTTTTCATTACACTCTTGATCAAAAAAACTCTTTTACTCGAAATCCAAGAGCAACAGCTCCCAAGTCAGCAAATATCTGCTCGACTTGAGCAACGTATTCTTCAACTTAGTCCTTCAACTCAAGGAAAGAAATATCCAGACACAGACGATACGATGGTACACACACATCCACATCCACCCATCCAGTCACCTCTGAATTGTAGTTTCTTACTCCAGGAGCACATACAAACACACACACGTCTGACAAGCGCTTGGAATCCAAGAGCCCATGTACTCCACCCCCTCCTCTTTCTCTCTCCTCACGGAGTGTGAGGGTAAATAAGAAAGTCTGGGCCTGTGTACATGTGTGTGTCTACAGCTCCTTCTCAAATTGCTCTTCAATATCCAGGAAAAAAGATCAGAGAGAAAGATATGTATATCCTACTTTCGTATCCAGCTTCAACCTTCAAAACATGGATGGATCACATACGGTGTAAGAGAGAGAGAGAGACTCTATTCCTGAACTACACAGTCACTGTGGGGCAATGAACGCTACAAAATAGTAGTGCCTTGTGTGTGTGTTTGTATGGAGGTTGGGGGAAGAGAAAGGGGAATTTTTTTACTTCCACCTTCATTTTCTACAAATTTTTACTCGGAATCTCCCCCTCCCTTGTTTCAATTAAAATTGCGGATGAGGGAAACAAGAAGGGAGGAAGCTTGTCAGTAAATACAATATATACAAAGAGGATGGTGAACGTGGAATTAAATTACAAAATTTCAAATTCCATTCTCTCTCTTTTTTGTATCCCTCTCTCTCTCAATATTAAAAAAAAAGTATTTTGATTCACAGTCTGGCTCCAGTTTTTTTTCCTTCTCAAATATTATGTCAAAGATGCATCGAAACGAAGTCAAATTCTCTCCTAAAAACTTATCATATTGTACTGCAGTGATATTTGTGGGAGCCACAATTTTTTGTACAAGTTCAACTACACCAGAACTCAGCGGTGCATTCTGTGCATCAAAAAAATGTGGATAAAAATTTGCATACACCATTCTAAAAAAAATGTGAGATTTTTCTCTCTATTATATCTGTACAGGATTTTGATATTCATAATTTTTTTGCAGTTTAAATCAAGACTCGAAATTTTTTATGCTTCTCACTCAACGGGACAAAGTGGAGCGTTGAGTGCAAGAATAGTCACACAACTGGGATTTTTTGACAACTGTACATACTTACGGAATGAATATATGAAGAATCACGTTCACTTGTGGCTTACAATTTTTGAGCCGAAAAAATCTTATCTCTTAAAAATGACCACCTTTTTCAAATACAGAGAAAAATTTATGTAAAGGAAAAAATCAAAAATACTTTCTATATCCAAAATCTTCTTTAGTACACACACACCCTCGTTCTCTCTCATGAGAGGAGGAAACTCATTCAAATGAACCCCAACATGTTCCACTTGTCTCAATTCCCACAAGTAAAGCTAACACTTCCACCCGTGTACACCATGTACAGATATGTGTGTACACATTGAACGTACAATGAAAAATAGAGACAATGTAACAAAATCCGAAGGTAATTGTATACTGTCACCGTGTGTAAGACACAAGGGGGGATAGGAATCACAATGTGGACTCTGTACTCACACACATTTTTTATATGACTTTGGATTGTGTGACATGATTCACAGGCTTTTCACATCTCATTTTATATGGCATCTTGAAAATGTACGCACACACTCACACAGCAAAGAAGACACTGCTGTGTCCCCACCATCTATAATAAACCTCTACATTCTGTACACCCCAATAATTGGTGGCTGAGAGAGAGAAGAGAGAAGAGGAGGAAGAGATGAGGTAGGATTTTGATTATTTTGTGAACAGGTGGATGCACACACAAAAACTTACTGTAGCTCCAACACACACACACACATACAGGCAGTCTTGGACATATATAGAAAAGTATACGAGCTACATAAATATAACATCTTGCCATATTTGATTTGCGGTTTTCTCTTCAAAACCCAATGATGACGTTCGCTCCACTCTATTGCTTTCCTCCGTTCTGTCACACGGCCAAATTAATGGTCGCCCTATCTCTCTCTCTCTCTCTCTGCCTCTCTCTCTTTTAAACTCATCTTCCCTCCTAGTCTTATCTAGCTCTACTAAGCTCTTCCAACTTGTCTTCTAACAGCTCTCAGCTTCTTTATGATGTTCCATGTGGTTATTTCCAAAATGTGTTCCTCCTTCTTTTTCCGTAAAATAAAACATTTCGAATGCCATGTGAGTCTCATGCATGCACTTATCACGTATTTAAAGAATTATTATTTGTGTACATCTTCCGTCCTCATCCCTTCCTCTCCAACTTCTCAGTTCCTTCGTCCCTCATCAAGCACACGGAAGTGCCTGGTGTATGATATGATGGTGGTGTGTGTGTATCACACGTTTTTACCGTAATTTTTCCAACATTTCTTTCCACTATAAAATTTTTCATCATCCATTTTCCATTCTATTTCTACACACACAAGTTCATATCCACTGTACTGCACAGGATAAAGAAAGAGAGTGTGTGTGTGGGGAAAAAAGAAATGAAAAACTTTAGTGCTAACTGTGAAAATGAATATGATGTATGTTGTTCGATACATACAAAGTATGCAGACGCAAAAAGAAGAGAAGGAAAATGAACGGTTGAACTCGTGATCAAGATCTATGTGCCCAGAGAAAGAAGGGGTAGCATATGTATGCAATGCAGCGGCTGTGTGTGAGAGAGAGGAGTGTGAGTATGTACAGTGTTAATAATAGGGATGGAGAAATAAATAATAATAACAATATTCTTCCTTTTACAATTTATGACGTTTTCATCCGCATCCTCACCACTGGACACTCTGAATTTCTCGCACACAAATATTTTCTGTGGATGAGAATAAGAGTCTCTCTACGGCCCATAATGATGCATGGCGGTGTGAGGATTTGTACAATTTCATTTTTGTGAAAAGCCTATAGTTTCTCTATCTCTCCCTCTCACACACACGCTATGCCATGGAGGGATGAATGGGAGAGAGAGAGAGAGAACTGAACTGGAGTAGGATGAATAATAAACAGATAGGACAAGTTTATGGGAATCTGTGTAGGCAATCTGTTATAATCTCTCTGTGTGTCCTCATGTGTCTCTCAGGCTATTTCTAGGGTGTGAGTTTGTGTAGAGCCAGCCGCCCTGTGACACGTACACAGAAGAGAAGACGAGTGTACGAGCCTCCATTCCATCCCAAGGTATACTCTCTTTCTCTCAAAATTTGTTGGGAGTGTTGGTTGTTGTTTGGTGTTGGTTGGTGGTGGGAATGAGGAAAAGTTTGTGCCAACACACACACAGGAGAGTGAGAGAGAGAGAGACAGTTTTAAGAGGAGTAAAGCCGACAAAGAGAGAAAATGATGATGATTATCTAGATGAATAATCTGGAACAAAAATTCAAAAATTTGTACACACACACACATTCCCTTCCCCCGCTTTTCCTGTCTGTGACGCTTTTTGTGCAGGGCACCATTTGTGGACACAAAAATTATTGCAAAGTAGTATTCAGCGTTTTCCTGAAATGTGATTCAGAGAATGTAAAATATGGGAATCAAAATCCTCATCCATTTTTTGAAATACTTTATTTCCCTACACTTTCTTTGTAGGCAGTCTCATATTTCCACACACACACACAGACACTCCGAGTCATTTTAATATAAATAGGAAAATATAAATTGGAATTTTTTAGCCATTTTTGTGCTCCAGAAAAAAAATTTGTATTTCAACATTACACACACATTTAGAGAGCGAAGGGAGAGATTTCGGAGGACACGTGTAAGTTTTGTAATGCATTCAAATTTGAATAGAGTTGATCCTGCGTGGGTTGATAAATTTGTATAGAAGAAGAATATAAAAAAAAGTTTGGCTTTAGATTTAGTAGGGGCTTCTAGTTTATGGGGAGTAGTTTGTAAATATTTAGCATTGAAAAGGAATAAGGCTTTATATACTGTGTGTGTGTGTATTTGTACATGTAATGCATTTCATTGTGAACTTTTTAGACTTTAGGTTTTGAATTTACATTGAGTAGGAACACTGAAAGAGAGACGGAGGAATGAAGGGAGGGAAGGAGAAAATACGGGGAGTTATGTGAATGTGGTTTTGCTTGATATGGCCATGAAATTTTGAGAGTTGGGTTAAAATAAAGATTTTTCCTTCTCCCCTCCGCCGAACAACAATGTGGAGTGTATATGGAAATATTGTGTAAATCAGGAGAGGGAAGAATGTGGAGAGAATGAGGGGTAGAGAGAGAGTGTGTGTGTATGTACAAAGATAAATTGTCCGAGGGCATAAAATGTCCTCGTCCTCTTCTTCATCTCTCTTTCAGTGTCTTGAGACTCCAGTCTTGAGTCCCCTCGGTGTGTGTGTGTGTGTCTGTTTGTGTGACTCTTGGAGTCAGGGGCTGACGAGAGTAATGAATGTAATGTAATTTTGATGCTAATGATGAGCTAATATATTATGAATGAATGGAGAAGACTCCCATTCCTCTCTCTCTCTCTCTCTCTCTCTCTCTCTCATCGTCATTATAATGGCATACACAATTGTACGGTATGTTCCCTCTCAAAAGCCGTCGAGTGAGTGTAAGAGATTGACTGAAGAGTCAACTCCTTGTACAAAGAACTGCACACAACATACACCATGGAGAGAAGGAGAGATAGAGATAGAGAGAGTTCCAGTTTCACTGACAATTTCATTATTTCGTGAATTCTCTCTTTTTTAATATCACAGCATATGTAAAATAGTGTAGTGTGGGTCATTCAGTGTTTCAACACACACACACTTGTGATGGTGATGGTGATGATGGTGGAGTGACGGGATGTTGATGTTCTGGTGAGAGAGTCAAGGTAGACGCTCTCATAAAGTTGGCAAGATGACATTAATGCTCTGCAACATCCTTGCCATTATTATTTTTTCATCGGGTGCAAATTAACTTTTCTTCAACACTCCTACCTGCTTCTCTCTTTATCCTACCTACCTCCTTCCTCCTTCACAATATTCCCTTTTGAGCCTCGTTCCAAACTTGTCCTCTCTCTAAGAGAGCGGACAATGAGAGAGAGACATCCTTGACGATGTCTGTGGTTGAGCTTTTAACGATCAGCTTACGTCCCTCGCCTGACGGCTGTATTTGTCTTCAAAACTAAATTTTGGATGGTGAGCTCTCAGTACTAAGCCCACAATCTCATAGCAAGAAGAGAAAAGAATTCTTTTGGGTGATTCACAACGATTGTCATTGTGGAGAGAGAGAGAGACTAGCCAATTATATCATAGAGTAAATATATATTATGTGTATGAAAATCATCATCCTCATCCTCGCCATGCTCCTTGATTCATATCTCCTCCTTCTCTCTCTCTTTACTCTGCTCTGGTCTTCTCTCTGATGGAGAATGTAGGGATTGAACCTCCACGGAGGGAAGGCGTCGTATAAGGAAGGATTAAGACGGATGTCGCCTCTTATTCCCAACCACCGAAGGAGGAACAGACAGAGAGTCAAAGGAAATGAGAGAGACAGAGACGCCCGTGTTATGGCTTCCTAATGGCAAGTGACAATGAAAATAAATAAATTGCGTTGTCTCCCTGAATTACACAAACACCAACACTATTATATTATTATCGTTATTGTATTGGAGTGGAGTGTGTGTGTGTGACTGACTGTCGGTGAATCTTCCCTCTGTCCAAAATCCAATCCTTCTTATGGTGACTCTTCTCTCTCTCTCTTTTTACGATTGTCTTCATTTTTTATAAAGTTTTGTTGTTGATGAATTTTATTTCTAATTTTTTTAATGATTTCCCTCCCAACAATATATATTATATACAGTACACACACATTGTTGTGAGGTCATAGTGAAGAGTCAACATGGTCGCTGTTCATTTCAAAAAGAAAGGGGAAAAGGATGTGCACATGCCAAATTCCGGCCATGGATATTACTTCTACCATGAGCCGAGCAAATATTTGGTAAAAGATGATAATAAAGCGGAGTCCGTGTGTGTGTGTCGGGTGTGCGTAGTTCTGATCTCAATATTCGCTGTAGTTTGTTTCAGCAAAGTATCTTTTCCACTCTTCCTTTTTGTGTGTGTGTGTGCGTGGAGGGAAGGAGATGAGAGAGCCACACAGGGAAAACATGGAGTGATATGAGCAAACAGTTGCAGACACATCGTACAGATAAGCTCTTTATTGATCAAGATTAAATGAACTCGTCTATCGAGATAGTTCAACCTCCTCATCTGTGGGCTTCTTTTGTAAATTAGAATTCAGAGAGAGAGTGACCCACGGTTTGACCGCCTACATGGAATCCCTACCCTACGTGTGTGTGTACAGATGGATACATGGTTGTGCATTAGTACAAAGGTAAACTTTAAAGTCGTTATAGCGTGGAGAAATGCGATCAATGCATCGTTTTCCCTAATCTATCAAAGCCAAACAGTCAACCTACACAGAGAGTACAATAAATATAGTAAAATTTGTATATAGAAATTTATTAGCATACACACTTCACGTTTCCTGTACTCTAACAAACTAAGTGAAGCCTTTTGAGTCTATGTAGTAATGTTGTAGGTATGTACAGTATTCTGTGGGATGAATAGAGACATGGAAAAAAGGAAAATCATGTAGATTATATTACACATACATATCCTCACACACACGCTCTCTCTCTCAAACTACACACTTGATGCTCATGATGACTAAATAAAATCTTAAGTTACCGGCCTCTTCCTCTTCTACTTTTTTTTCAAAAAGGATAACGAGCATGAGACGACACGACACACACACATCTCAAGTATAAACGATGACAAATCAAAACCTCCCATTGCTTCCTTGATTGTCACCAACACACAAAACAAATTAAATAAATAGCGTAATGACAAGTTGACCACGTTCACACTCACACACACATAAAGGGAGAGAGAGTCAACAAGTCGATTAAAATGGATATGATGGAGCTAATGTGTACAATACCTAGTGAATGTACACAATATCTAGAGAATGTATACAACATCTAGAAAATGTACACAGTTGCCAGGTAGTGTGTAAAATATCTAGTTAATGTGCTTAATCGTCAGGTAATGTGTAAATGGATTTAGTTATTGTACAAAATATGTATATAATATGTATGTGTACAAATAATGTCAATTCAAAAATACTTTGTTAATTATGTATTTCTCCTCACTCTCTCGTTACAGTATACATTTGAAGACCTTAGGAGCAAACCAAAACCTACAGTCCCAACTTTTCCAGAATTTTAAAAATACAATTTTGCAGATAAGG
>WJFB01000166.1:0-90470 GCA_009870185.1 Pygmarrhopalites habei | reverse complement strand
ACACCACAACATTTTCACTCTCTCTCTCTCTCTCCGTCCTCAATTATGCATTGTACAGTCAGTACAAATGACAGTCGTTTTAACTCGAGTCCAGACACAAGCAGAGAGAGAGAGAGAGAGGAAAAAATCAGACTTTGTATTATCCTCCCCCTTGTGTACTCTATTTTGTATCGTATCGTCTATTTATCTTCCTACCTCCTGATTACAAATTGAAATTATTTGGAATGATGTGAGTCAAAATTACCATGTGCGAGACTCCATCTTTTAAAATACACACCACAATAGTAAGAACAAGAAAAATGGAGGTTTGTCTAAAATAATTTTTCAATTTTCATCCTTTCTCCATCCTTTCTCCATCCTTACAGTTTCTGTGTCTGGGAGTGAAGGTGAGGTGGAGCTTTGGATATCCCTCTTTTTGATGGTGGTGCAATATACCGATGTATACATGTGTACAGACTGAGGGAAGACCGTTCTTGATTCTATGATTCTGCACCTCACAAAAAAGTTTTTTCTCTGACTCCCTCCCCACCCGCCAACAAACTTGCTAACTGAAGGGAATTTCTTTTTCATTTTTTTTCTATATTGAATACGAATGAAGGAACGAAAGTGATGGTGGTGGGCGGGTGTGTTTCTGTGTTTGCAAACCTTTGCACGACTCTGTCTCACTGTCCCACTCCTTCTCTCTCTCTTTGAAAAAATAACGTAAACCACAAGCACAAGCATGCATACATTGATGCATGAAGAGAGAGAGAGAGAGAGGAAGAGAGGGTAGGGAAAAAAGTACAAACTTGGCAAAGAAATTCATGATATACATAAAACTATATGTACACCTATAAAGCCATGTAGAGAGGGGGAAGGAAGGATGAAGGTATTACCCAAGGAATAAAAATATAGAAGAGACTATTCTACAAGCTCAGAATCAAATAATATATGAATCCATCTCTCTCTCTCTCTCACACACACACAGACATACACGACCATTGGCGGGGTATCAAAGGGGAAGCAAGTGTTTGTGTATAGATATGTACCTGTCCACGTCTCCCACTCAGAGATGATATAGATTTGAAAAAAAAGAAAACTTTTTGCCTCAACAAGACGAAAAAAGAAGAAGAGAAGAGGAAAAAATCAACTTGATTCTTTTGGAAATAGCCAGGGAACCACTGACCCCCACTGACCCTTCATCGACTTGGCGGGATGATACGGCCATGAGTATAGGGACTACAAGTTTGTACACTTTTTTGTAGTTGACTCGACTTTGACTGCCACGAATGAATTTATATGAGCAGAGTTGGCAGGGAATGTAAACAGTTTATTTTTATTATTGTGGTCAATAATCCTAATAATATTTTGTTCACATTTTCCCTCATCTTTCTCAACAGTGGCCACATGTAAAGTGTGATGCTCATCACAAGTCAAGAGTGTACAGTTTGGACCAGGGACAGGGAGAAAGTTTCCATGGGAAAAGCAAGTGAGGTAAGAGAGAAAGTGTGGCAGAATTTTTGTCTCTATTTTATTTTCGTACAACATTGTACATATTGATGACAAAGGGGCGGATGACAAAAGGATTGAAAAGACTAGTGTGTATATTGTATGCAATGTACCAGCTAGTGCGTGTCTTGACTTGGGCATTGACATGATGAGAGGGCTAACTGAAGAGATAATCAGTGGGTAGCCCTTGGGCTGTCAAGGGATGAATGAATGAATGATTCAACTTTCCAAAAACGGCCTCTCTCTCCCCCTCTCACGACTTTCTACGCTCAATTCAAGACCCCTTCTCTGTCTAGAAAAGAAGAGGAGGAGGTAAAGAGTCAAGAGTCAGAGATGAGAGTTTGTCATCGTGTGGTGTGTTTCGTTTGTGCGTTGTGTGTGTGTGTGTGTGTGTGTGGGATGCTGTAGCGGGATTGAGAATCATCATCTTTGTGTCAGAACAAAAAGTGACAAATCCGTCTGCTCTCTCCCAATTCTCATCAAAGTTCCTCTTTCTCTGTCGCTCTCTGTTCTGGAGGAAGAAGAACTTGGCAAATAGGGAAGAGAGTGGGGAAAGTGGGAAAGAGAGCAGACGGCAGAGAGGGAGGGAGAGAAAGAGACAGAGAAAATAAGTTGGGGCAAAAGTCATCTAATCTACCTGGCATTTGTCTTAGCATTAATTAAAACAGAAGAGCGATCTTTTAAAAACAAAAGATGAAAAATTAGCTTCATTTCTAATTATAACTTTTGGTAAATATGAAATTTTCTCTCTTTTCTCTCTCTCTCTCTCTCTCTCCCACTCTCAAATATCTATACAGAGGGATGTGGGGGACTCTCGCCCCTGTGTAAGTACATACATTTGTATATGTATACACACAAAAGAACCTATACACATCATTAAATGAAAAAGACAAAAACTTTGTGACATGGCAATCAACCGCTCTCTCAGCAGACAGAATGAGTGGCATTCAAGGGATATAATCACCTCTTCACACGATCTCCTCCTCCTCCTCCTCTCACCATAACCCGTCACACACAAAACTCTACATCTATCTCTCTCCTTCTGCTTCAATTCTTCTACTTACTCTACTCTCTCTCCCTTTCAAAAAGGGAGTGAGTGTGTGTGTGTGCCATATACCAAAATGCTCTCTCA
Source organism: Pygmarrhopalites habei (assembly GCA_009870185.1). Classification (NCBI taxonomy): domain Eukaryota; kingdom Metazoa; phylum Arthropoda; class Collembola; order Symphypleona; family Arrhopalitidae; genus Pygmarrhopalites; species Pygmarrhopalites habei. The sequence goes on along the minus strand of WJFB01000166.1, from coordinate 87,850 downwards.
AATACTTTCTTTGTCCATAGACAGCCCCCCTTCTTTTCCCCCCTTCAAAATACTTTACCGTCACACACTTCCCCCTTATTATCACCACTTTTAATCCTTTTAGAAAAGAAGGAGGGGAGGAGAAAGTGTAACTTGTGTAATATTATTAAATTTTTAATTTTTCACAAAATTTGACAATTGTATTTTAATATTAAAATTTATAATTGCACTCTCTCCTTATATTTATGATGGCCTATTTGTCACACGGTCAATATGAAACGGAGCCATTGTTCTCCCACTCTTTTGTATTCCATAATTTTTTTAAAACAGTCAGAAATTCTAACTCGGAATGAAATGGAAAGTATGTCAGAGGAATGAATAGTATGCAATTTTTTAAAAAAATATTTGCGTACTCTCACCTGATTTTCGGGACTATTGGCTCGAGAATTTTCCAAGCTGTTTGTGGCTGAGAATTTCGACTCAGTTGAAAGATTAATGGCTCCATCAGCATCAACCGGCGAATCCATCATCTGTGTACAAAAAACGGGGGGAAAAGAATTAGTATTTGCAAAATAAAAAATAAAATAATTTTAACTAGCTCTTCCCATCTAATTCATATCAATTAAGGTCAGACATAAATATAAAAACAGGCTAAAGTCTTAGTGTGGACATTTTTTAAAAATTACAAAAAGGTTTAATTAATCATTCCGCTTCCGTAGAGAGGAAGAGTGATTCTCTAAACACTATAATCCCATTTACTTTTTTTAAACACGGCCATGCTCCACTCTTAATCTCCCATCCGCCACAGCACAGAGTCACCTTCTCCCCTCCTGCCCTCCTCTATCTATCTACATGATCTCTCGCTCTTTAATCCAAGGTGTACATCCACAAAGACTGTCAACACAAACTACTCAGTCTTGGGACGTTCATTAAAACCCTCTGGAATATTCTTTCCATAATTTAAATAATCAATTGGTGAATTTCTTATACGCTCATCTCTTACAAAAGACTTTCTTCAAGAAATCAAAATGTAGAAAGGATTTGGTTCAAAAAATAATAACTTTATTTTGTGGGAGGATAATTTTGAAGAAAATAAAGGGATAGGTATCTCAAGGCGATCGTTGACTGTGCAATGAAGGGAATATTGCATATTGGGTGTTGCAATCTCCTATTCAAGTGCAACATACTTTTTCCCTCTCTGCTCGTCTCTTCTACATAAGAGACGTCAAGGGTCTATGGTGATTTTTGGTGAGTAATATATGAACTCATTTTCATCCTCATTTGGCAAAAGAGGCCAGTTTGGATGGGATTGTAATGGGAAACCAACTCAATGGATTTTTTGAATCCCCTTCCCTCTATACGAATATGTATGCACGGTACAAAGTGGCGGGTGTGTGTGTGTGTACCTCTATAAAAATCTGGATTTTTACTCCTCAAGGTTTCCCATCCACAGGGATACACATACATAAGAAGATACATACAGTAAGGTAGAGGGTGGAGAGATACTAAGTGCGGTTTTTCCCTGGGATGGGGAGAAAGAAAGGAAGAAAAAGTGTAGAGAGTTTTGGGGAAAGAGGAAACAAGATAATGAAGAGCGTGTAAAATGATGGAGGGAAAAGGCCTCGTTAACAGAATTTCTCGGGGAGCCTAAACAACACTTTTCACAACTGAGCGAATTTATTAGTCGTGGATCTTATTATCCGACTGCCGCATGATGATCACCATCATCATCCTTTTCCTATACTCTCTTTTCTCTCTCTCTCATACTAGGATATGCACAGATTCTCTTTTTTCTTCCCTCTCTCTTTTGGAGGATGAGTTGACACTATGAAACCACATATGAGGATATCACAGGATATGCGAAGCCATCCCCTCTCATCCATCCCTTCACACACACACACACACATGTTGAAACCAACAATTACATACATATTCCATGGTAGAGTAGAGTAGAATAAAATAAAGTTATAGAAAAAGACGGGGATGGAGGCATCCACCCTACATTTATGATCTACAACTGACTCCCTACTTTATATTCGCCCCATACGCACTTTTACTCTGAAAAAACATTTCCCTTCCTTTTCCTTCCTTATAAAATTTCTCTCCTCCTCTTCTTATTTTTTGTTCCTCAGTTGTTCCAATTGAGGCAGACACAACTTTTCCCCCATCCTTCTCAGCATTCTATTCAATATATTATTTTTTGGTGGGTATTATTATGAATCCAATCTCAATTTTTTTTGAAAATACAAATAAAATAAACAACAGTTGCCGAGCAACAAGGAGTTTGTCTACAGGAGATAACACAGATTGAGAAACTGTACTTTTTAACCACTCTGGGATTTTCTCAAAGGGATTGTGATGTGGAAGAAGAAGGAGGGGAAGAAGAAGAAAAGGTGTGGGGATGTAATAAATGTAAAATTTAATTTAGACTCTTCCAGCCATACTTCTCTCTCACTCCAGTTTGCTCTGGAGTTTTTGGAAGGAGGAGCAACAAATTATAATTTAAATAGAGGGACAACAAAATGAGAAGTATCAAGATTAACCATTTTCAATGTCTCCCTCTCTTTCTCTCCCCGTGTGTGTGTGTGTCTTTGTCAGGAAGGCATTACTATGGAAATTGAATATTTGGTTTAAAAAGTCTGTGATTCACAAATCGCAAAGTATTATTTGGGAAGATTTGCCGGTTCCTAAAGATCCACACACACTACACAGGGTGTGTAGGATACACAAGGTTCATCTTCTCTCTCTCTCTCTCATGCCATTCCATGGGTACACAAAATAATCCAGGTTTGTCTCCACATCCCCTGGGATCCAAATAAGTTGCCATCTTTTCTGACTACATGGGCTCATTACGAAGAGCCGCTTTAGCTCAAACTTGTAATCCTCTATCTCTTCCTCTTTCACACGAAGAAAACACAGCCCCTTCTTCTCCAGTTCTTCATCTTCCTTTATGTGTGTGTGTGTGGGAGAGAGGAGAGAGTGTGTGTTTGGCCCGACATGGGTTAGCCCCATGAAAGCTTGCAAGACAAGACAAGACTCATCTTGTACGCTTTCCAAACACATCAGAAACAACACCATCATCCATCCCACGCCAGCCATTCTTTCCTGCCACGCTTCACCATTTAGCTCTCACTCTCACTCTCTCTCTCTCTCTATCTCTCTTCCTTCCTTCCTTCCTCTTTTATTATATGTATTATACACAGTATAACCCTCCACTCACCCTTCAATCATTTCCGCATTACATAATTTAATTTATCCTCCTTAGCGTAATTGACTTGAACACAACACACTAGAGGCTTTCCTCTCTCTTCTTCTTTATAGACCATAGACCTCAATATTCATCTTCTATATTTTTCAACATTGTTTCACCATAAGGAAACCACACACACACGCACGTCACTCACTTGTACGATATAAAAATATCTTTCTTATCTTGTACACATTTCCTACGCACAGACACGAAAAGATGAAGATGCATAAAGAAGAGAGAATCTTTATTCGGACATGGACAGAACAACTCCTCGTCAAAATACACTTGAGTGAACACTTAATTAAGAAAAATATAGTAGCCTCTCCTTCTCCACACAATTCACAATTTGGTAATTGTTGACCACATGAGATTCACAAATGGAGAAAAAAAATTTCTGATTATTCCTTAATAAGACACTGATACGATATAGGGAATTTGTACTGTGCCATTCCTGAGGGGGTAAGGCCACATGCTTGAATTCACACACACACAAAATCAGTTGAAAATTCAACTTCCCTCCCGTTCCATGTGCAGGACTGGGTCAGAATGAGAGCGAATAAATTGAATGAAAAGTAATTAGCCACAAAAATTGAGATTCTCAATTTAAACAGGATGAAAAAAAATTAGTCTGTACTATTCTGACCACAACTCACACACAAAAACACAGACGTTACGTTTCACATTCACAAAAATATTCAATGTGTAATTTCTTTAACTCTGTCCACAGATTTTAGTTTTTAAAAAATAGAGTCGAAGTTAATTGGACACTTCTTAACCTTAACTGAGGACTGAGGATGATGAGATGAGTTGAGGGGAAAAAAGGAAGGAGCCAGAGACGTAAACAGGAGGAGGGGATCTCTCTGCTATGTGTGATCCTGTATGACTGGCTGGTTTTGTGTGTACCGTACAGTGGATTGGATGATGCCATGGTGAAATATTATTATATTTTTGCATTCTCCCCCTCCCCTCTCTGTCTCTCTCTCTCTCTGCTGTGTACTGTGTAGTCTGAAGTATACAACTCAGAAATGGTGTGTGTGTGTTTCGTTCATAAACAGACGGCTGTTGTTGTTTGTTGTTGTTCGTTCCGAGAGTCTCGACGACGAGAACTGGAGATATGGTCGAAACTCCAGTTACCAAGATAACTATACCAGAAGCCCCTCTCTCACTCCATACTCATATGTATGTTGTTTTGATGCTATGTATTGGGTGACAAAGCACACTATATGTATGGCTGTAGAGGCTATACATACATACATGTGTACAACAAACAAAACAAGAGGGGAGAGTTTGAGGTTGACAGTGAATGAAACTCTCTCTCTCTCTCTCTCACTCTCTTTCTACAGTACATATGAGGTTTTCCTGAGAGGAGGAGGAGGGCAATATTATTGTGTATACATATACATGTTGCTGTTATGTGTGGAAGAGCTCTAAAATGATTTGATGTGATCTGAGAGAGAGAGAGAGAGAGAGAGAGAGAGAGAGAGAGGAAAGTAAAGGTCTCTCTCTCCTTCTGGCTCTACTTGTTTGTGTTTTGAATGTATGGATAAACAGCTAGGAAGCTCCCAAGGTCTCGTTGTTATTGTCTCTCTTGACTCGTCAATGTTGTTTCTCTCTTCTCTTATTTCTCCGTAGGCCTCCCACCACCATAAAACTCTGTGCTTATGAGTTTCCGCTCCTCTCTCTCTTCTTCTCCTCCTCCTGGAGTTTACCTGACTATTGCCAGGCTCTCCACTTCTTCTCTCCCTCTCTCCCTCTGGCCACTCACTAGGACGATGACGAGGATTCACTCTCAAGGAAAAGAAAGAACAACATATGAGACACTCAGTGTGTTTGAGTGTGGACGGAATATTGTGTTTATACATGTACGTGTGTTTGTGGACTGTTGATAGTGACATATAAATATAAGAGAGAGAGGGAAAGAAAATTGGAAGGTTGTTTGCGAGGAACTTTATATATAGACGAGAGAGAGAGAGGAGAGAGACAAGAAGAAGGAAGGTAGATTTGTTTGTTTATTTGTCAATTGGAAAAAAAAGAAGCGCGGGGTTGTTGTTTATTGTAAAACTCTCAAATGAACAAGTTTGGAAGACTCTGGGCAATTTCGGCACTTGAGCAAGGACACTGTCATTATTCCAGGGCACGTAGGGCCGGAACAACATGTTCATTTATATCGCTCCACAAAAATGTATGTAGTGTGTGTGTGTGCGATTAGGTCCCCATTGTCTGTTTATACATATAAAATGGATATACGGAGTGCCGTGTATATTGTACACTCGTATGGTGGTTGTCCCCTTCTCACACTGTATGTGCCTCTCTCTCTCTCTTGTATCTGGCGTGCTATCTGAGATGTTCAGCTGAGTAAATGCTTGAGTCACCCCACAAAACACAACCCACAACCATTCCTATTGACTATACAGCCACACACACAACACGGGCTGAGACACATTCATGACCACCATTCACATTAAGACACAGAGTATGGAATTAGCACCAGTTGGATTTGAACATGTGTAGCTGGACTGCCCGGCACAATTACATATCCGCTACTCATTCACCACCACTTGTATTCCTACACACACGTAGAGAGAAAGAGAATCTAAATATAAATGCAAATCTGTTCGTAATAGATCCGTGAGAGATTTGTATTTATTAATTTGTCTTTCTCCCGTTGATGACGACGACGATGGGCAACTTTATTTTTGCACAGGGAATGATTATCCTCTGGAAAAACAAGTTCTCGTTGATGAAAAAAATTTTTTGTGGGAGACACACAGAAGAAAGACATGGGAAATCGACAGAGTAAAGAGAGAGTAAGTTGAGGCATACACATACAAATACACACACACAAGTTAAAGCTACAGTCGGGCCATTTTCGGGATTGGATTTCCCAATCAATAATGCTACTTTGAATGCACGGGAAAAACGAAAACTGCTGACAACATAAACAAACAATAAAACAAACAGTGAGCGAAATCAATAGTTTCAGCCGAGCACCGAGTGGCTCTACATGTGCTCTCATGCCATCAAAACTCTCTCTCTCTCGTCCTTTTTACCATCATCATGCATCCATCCATCCACCTCCTCCTCCCTACACCACACACACACACACACCAGTTCCATTGCCACTGCCATTTCCATCAACAACTTTTGCTGCTTACTAATTCATTGTAAACAAGGGAGTCCAGTCCCTCTCCTCGCACCTCTCCAAACAACATACACACACGCTCATTAGCATCTCCCCCAATACCCCCATACAGACACACACACACACACACACTTTTTCAACTCCCAACACACTAAACCCACCATCACCATCAACAACAACACGTCCCTATAACTCCCCGCTATATTTAGAGCTATACCTTTATGTCTTAACCTTTCACACACATCGTACGCTGTACAGTGTGTGTGTGTGTAGTAGAAGAAGAGATAATGGTTCTATGATTCACTATGCACGTTTCCAATGTAAATGAGAGTACACCCACACCCAGCACTACGTATACCCGATAATGTAGGCAGTGTATAGACACTGTGTGTGTGTGTGTGTAGATCCTAGTGGATTATTTGGGGCAAACAAAAAGAGACAAAACTCCCCGCTGCTCTCTCTCTTCTCCTCTCCCGATAAAAATGTGTAAGGCTAGGAGGCAGCCAACTAGGAATACCACACAAACTCTCTTTTCATCCAATGATGTCTATCTCTTCTCTTCTGGTTGGGTCTGTGTGTGTCCTGATTTCTGCACTGCTTTGGCTGAAATGACTACACAATCCGATTATATAGCAGTTGGATAACGTGAGGCGGAACTTGGATTACAACTGATGGCCGTAAAAGTATCCAAGCGTGGACAGGAGGAGGAGGAGGAGGACGACGGAGGCAGCTCCTTGTACAATTTTGTGCATAAGAGAGACAGAGTAGGTACCATGGATGTGTGTGTATATAATTGGAGAAGGATACACAAGCGCAACTTAATTTCATTAATTTGTTGACTACCTCAACGAGGGTTAAACACAGTCAGAGAGAGTTGAATGTTTCCTCCATCTCCTCCTCCTCCTCCTCTTCTTCTTCAGTTCTCCCTCTCAACAAGACTAGACTTGTCTCGAGGAGCGACAGTCATAAAATACTTGCATTAATAGTTTCTTCCTCCTCTTCATCTTCTTCCAAAAACCTCCGTCTCAACTAACTATTTCATACATTTGTGTGCTTCTCTCTCTCTCTCCTCCCTCTGTATTCTCAACACACACACAAACAGGGCGAAGAGAGAGAGAGAGAGAGAGAGAGGAGGCAACTAAAACTCATCATAATTCTCTCCTTTCCCCTCCCTTCTCTTTATATTATCTCTATTATTATATCATCTTTCCCTTCCACTCTTCTTTCCTTTCCCCCGCTCCAGTCTTTTACCTCCAAAAGGACAAAATATAAATTCGACATCTCTTTTTCAGCTTTTTTCCCCTCTTGTTTATACAACACACACACAACTTCCGGCCCTCCTTTTGTCTCCACCGAATTCGGTGGGATGGTTTGTAGAGCCATGTGAAAACTCCAGGACCCCTTTTTAATGTGAATATTCTTATTAGTCTCATTCCGTAGAGGAGGAGACAGGGTTGATTGTTGTTGTTATTATTGTTCCATGTAAATTATACATGTGCCAACGTGGGATTCACTAAACCACAGAAGGGGAAGAGGAGGAGGAGGAGGAGGAGGTGGTGGAGGAAACTCCAACAAAGTTTCTATTATTTCCATCAGATTTACTCTTCTCTGGTCCTTTTATCCCCCGCCCAAGTTCTCGACGGAAATGCCGAGTCAACAAGAATAAGAGAGGGGGGTGTCTTATGTGTGTGTTATGCAACCATCTTGACTTCCTCTACCTGTCCACAAGAAAATATAATACATAGCTCTAGTCCACACACACACATGCGAGGATGAGGATGGAGGACTCCAAAAAACTTTGTTTTTGTTTTTATCTTCTTCTGGCCCTGTCTTTCCCCAATCCTCCCGTCTCACACCATGTCTAATACACGGACAATTTATTTATTTATTTTTTATCAGGGACGGCAATGGGATGTAAAAAAGAGGGGAAAAGTGTGAGACACCATGTTCCATACACACATAAGTAATATACACGTATTGCAGTACATACATGTGGATTTGCTAATGCTTCCCCTTATTAATATGAAGAGTGCAGCTGCTAACACTTTTCCTATTTCCAACTGTGTTTCCTTCCTACACACACACTACACACATACGTATATCGACTCTCCTTCTGGATGGATTGTGAATGGGTTATGTGCATAAATTTTTAATATATGCAAATACAGTATAAGAGAACAATGTTTGTACACTGTGTGTGTGTTTGTGAGGCGCTGTCACAAATCAAGGCAATGACATTTGAAACAATAAAAAAAAGACATTAGGTTCAGCCATTGGCAATAATGTATTGTGTGTGCTTCTGCTTGTACACACACACACGTACATACATATTGTAGATTGTATATTGTGTAGAATGGATATATTTCAAAAATTAATTATTATGCAGAATTATACAGGGAGAAGACATGGAGATAGGGATATTATATTATATTGAAGAGAAGGGGAGATAGGGACTCCCCTAAAGTCAAGCTAAATGAATTCCATGTTGTTGTTGTCTTTTTGTGATACAAATGAAGGACAGGGGAGAAAAGGAGGAGAATCGGCCGGTCATGAAAATGAAAATGACGCGTTCCCCACACACGCTCTCCCCCTCTTAAAATCCATAATTATATATTCTCTTAACTCCCAACCACACGCACCCCACTCACAAACAACAGTAGTTCCTTCTCCAACATGGAATAATTTGTTGAGCTCTCTAAGGGACGGGAGTGGGGTCCCTTTAAAACTAAAACACAGTTCTGTACTGTACAACGAAAGTAGACACTGCAGTCCTTTTACACATCCTTTGTACATGGAGAGAGTGATTATTTAACTGCATGTATGTATGTAGTAGCCATAGCTACACAAAAGTTTTAGTCTGACTGTCATCCACAATATACAATACAATTATTACACATAATTTTTATATGGCTTCCCTATGTACGTGTGTCCCTGTAAATTACCCCATAACCATTCCGCTAGCCTCAATGTTAGCGTTAATGTGCATAGACAAAATATTTTTTTAAAATACGAAGAAGAGTTTTTTCCAAAAAAAGTGGAGATATCCATATTTGAAGATGACTCTCTGAAGGTAGTGCATAATAAATAATTGAGGAGGCTGTGTGTTGGAGGGTATGATTCAAAATGCATGTATTTTTGAGTAGGTTGGGAAAAGGGAAAGAGGGGTGAGGTATAGTGGGTAGAAAAAAGGGATAGTGTAAATATAAGGTATAAATAAAAGGTATTTGTATTTGGCCCTCTCACATTATAAGAATGTGGGGGATGATATGTGGGGGTAGAACGAGAGAGAGAGAGAAAATATTTATTATTATATATAGGAGGAGAGATGAAGAGGGGAATGAATTGCGAGAATGACTCTGTTGGGTCTACTTGTATCTGAAATGCCTTGTTCCTCAGAGGCAAAACAAAGAATGGCAAGTGACGGGGACGTAATCATTATTATTACCCCGGCCCGGGTAACTCTCTTGTTCCTCTTGGTGAAGGGCTACAGATGCCAGTGTCATCCAAAAGAGACAGAGGAACGACATGACAGAGGGAAGAAGAGAGAGAGAGTCACACCACTGCCATTCTTTTTTGGCAATGTGGACTGCATCCGAACAATTAAAGGAGACTAATAAAGACAAAAAGGATGAGACACACACACACACATAGGAGGAATCCAAGGAGGAATTTAGAACGAATGAATGCAATAGGATGCAATGGGGGTGATGAAGCATAGTGATAAGTGCGAATCAACTATGTACACACACACGTACACGGAGAGAGATATATAACGTAATGTTCTATACGTGTGTGTACTGTCTGTTGTGTGTATTATAATAAGATTAAATGTATATACATGGAGGGAGAGGGAGGGAGAGACTGTTATGCCTGTTTTGAGTCCATTACAAATAGAATTGCGTTAGCATGGCAGTTAGAGGCTGCCTGGCTTGACTGCGGGAAGATGCTTTAGAAGGTTGGGTAATGCAATGCACATTTGACAGTAACTTCCAACTTATCACATAAAGGCATTTGTACAAAACTGTTTTGCTGTCGTGACTAGAATTGTTGATGTGTCGGCAGCTCTCTCTCTCCATCTCTCTCAACCACGGCACGACAAAAACACGTACACCAACACACACTACAACACAACATTATTATTATTATATGGACACCCTGTCCTCTCTACCTCTCTATTTTCTGTCCCCCTTTTTATTCTGTCTCCTTTCTTCTCTCTCTCTTTCTCTCTATCGCTGAGGTCAGTAAAGTGAGTTGCTTTTGACTGTGTGTGTACCCCCCATTTTTATTTGTGGTTTATCTACAGCTAAACTGTTTTTTATTATGCCGTGGTTCCCTGGCGTCACCTGATTTCTTTACTTTCTCTTTCTCTCTTTTCACGGCAGTGGTGAGGGGAATTTTTTTTGTCTTTCTGTGGGACACAAAAAATTGAGCCAAGATAAAGATGGGGGCATGGCATGGCGGGGGATTGAGCAAAAGGTGAAGAGAGACCCATTCAGAGGTTGGCCACAGAGTTTTTACCCTGAGCAAAAAAAGTCGTGGGGTGTTTCTACAACCTACATACAGTATGTACACATAGGACAGGTATAAAGAGAGTGTGTGCCGTGTGCGGTGAGTTTTAGGAACGGAGGGAAAGGTGATGGTATAATGATGGGTTGTACATAATATGTTTTGTGAACTGATGATGAGAGTTAATAAACAAGTAAATTAATGAATACATGTCAGGTAGGGAATAAAGGTGCAAAGTAGTATTAGTCGTATTAGCCGCAGTTGGGAGAGAGAGCCGAGTCACACACACACACACACATAAATGGATTGGAATAGATGGATGAAGATAGAGTTAAACTGTGTGTGTGTGTACGGGTGTGTGGGTTTTCGCTTAGTGGGCTATGTCGTGCAGGGAAGACATCAGTGACTAAATCAATGCGGTCGGTCAGATTGATGCAAGGGGTTCAGTTCATGTCGACTGCATAAAACATGAGGCATGAGGAGTCGTCCTCGCGTTTGTCTGTCCTCCCTCCCTCCCTCCCTTCAACTCCACCACTGCAAACAACCGAGGGACTCCTGTACAAAGTGGAGAGAGAGACAGACAATTGATGCTACATGTAGATTAACGGGGAAAACAAGTAAAGGACATCCAAATATTTCACCATAAAAACACACTCTCTGTCCATCCCCCCCCCCCACACACACACGAGACAGTAGACAGTAGACACACAGGGTAGGAGGAGAAACTCATGCATGCATTTTCATCGTACACATCCCAAGAAAGAGAGAACAAACATTATATACATGTGTAGGAGTGTATGTGTGTGTGTGGAGAATTTTATAATGCGCTACACTCATTGCCATTGTGTTGATAATATGCGAAGCCACTGTATTTTTGACCCATGAAGACAGACAGGAGGAGGGAGGGAGGGAAAAGACAAAAAATAGAAGAATAGCCAAGACTCCCTTTCCTTCTCTCTCTCTCTCTCTTCCTCTATTTACTATCTCAAATGCATTTCATGTGTATCAAAAACCACGGAGGAAAAGACAAGAGGGGGTAGAGGAGGAGGAGAAGGAGGAAGCAAAGCAAGAAGAAAATAAATTGGGCTCGTCTATATCACATCGTAAAGGGAAAGCCAAGCGCTAGTAGTATTGAATTTCCTCTCTCTTTTCGAAATGGACGGCTGGCAAAGTCGTGCCATGCAATGGTTTGAGAGTGTGTGTGTGTGCATGCATATGTAACACGATTACGACCATCCTACACTTCATCTTCCATACCTCGCCAAAATACTTTATTGAAAAGAGAAAGAGAGAAAGAGGGAGAGGGAGAGAGAGTGAAACAATGTTCCAACTTGATATCTTCTCCCAAGAAATAGACGTATATACATAAAACGTGTGTGTATAGGCAAAAGGGGTAGTCATGTATTTTATTTTATCCGAGAAAGGAAGAGAGGGAGGCTCATATAATGATGACCAGGGTCCCCTCTTCGGTCTAAAGCTTTGGCTGCCATTTACCCCAAGCGCTATAAGATGTGTGTGTGTGTGTAGGAAGACATTTTACATGCAAAAACTTTATGAAGCGTCCCCATGGTCTGTTTTTGTATTATCCGAATGTATGTAAATCCCCTCCTCATTCGGGGAGGGAAATATAGCCCGGGTAGCCTCATGTACATAGTATGTAGGGTAGCATATGGAGCATGAAGGAAATGTGAATGCTCCGAGAGTCCCGCATGCACTTAGAAATTCAGCAGCTTTTTTTTGTAAGTCAATCATAAAGTTTGATAGGAGGGTCAAGACATTTCATGCAAATTATTATATTTTTTTCTCCTCCTCCTCCTATGTTCTGAGCTATCAGGAACCAGTGAAAGATTCCAAGACTTTGTCGCCCTATAACGACAAGGCTGTGTTTCTTACACTTACGAGAAACACAGCCGTACAATGTGGGAATTTACGAGGAGACACAAAATACGTATACAAAAAATAAATGTTAAATAAAAAAAAAATTTTTTTAGTCTATGTACCCAACATGACTGAGAGTCGTCATCATCGTCACCGGCACTACCAACGCTCCCTCCACCACCACCACCACTACCATGTGTCGTCTGGACACTCTCCCAGGGAACATGCATTGAGCAGAGTCGTCAAATATTATTTGTTCACTTCCTTCCTATTGGTGTGTGTGTGAGAGGGTGAGAGAGAGAGTGTATGTGTCACACAACTTGTCGTCTAAATTTCTACTTTCCTTTTCTCTTCCTCTTTTAGAAGAGGGACGACGACATGTTGCCCACACGAAACAAATTACTAGAAAATGTTGTGCACCCAAAAAATACTGTTATTTTGCTCCAACCCCACAAAAATTATTGTGACCACACTTTTTTACAGTTTTCCCTCAAAATGCATTCACACGGTCAATTAACTAAGCTGAACGAGTATCAGCTGAATAAGTACCAATTTTTTGTGCACTTTTCAAGTCAACACCTTGACACCCTCCAGACCTCTTAATGTCTATTTTAGTAAAAGGTCAATTGAAGATTAGGACGCAAGTTTCAACCCCGTAGAATCAGATTAAATTTTTAAACACTGGAGAAAGAGACGGGAAAAGAATGTGACGGTACATGTCAATACAACTGACACGTTTTTTGTGTGTTGTGTGATTTTTCTGTTTTCTTTGTTCCCGACCACCTTGACTGATTAATTGTGGGTTGTGAGCCTTCACAATTAGTACGTGTTGATGAGAATAGGTGTGTGTGATTGGAAGGCACTCCCACGCTGAGACAACAAGTGTACACTAAGAGAGACGGACAAAAGAGAAAATCCAGGTGAAGAGAAGTTTGAGGACGGAGCGAGAAGAAAGATTCGGCCCATATAAATATATGGGGGTATGGGCGGCTGTTCACTGTTGGTCAGGATAGACAGGCTGGGGGTTGCACGTTCCACCACACACCTCCACACAAAATTCCTCCACCACCACCACCGTCTGTCTGTCTATCGTTAGCGTGTGTGTGTGTGAAAGGGAAGGAACTTGTAGCTGTAGTTGGTGAGTGAGAGAGAGTGTGGGGGAGGGAAATAGTAAAGCCCAAGGGGTGGAAATCTCGTAATTTGTAATTCAGAGGTATCAAAGTTAAAAGCTTTGAAGGCAGAGCGAGGAAAGGCAGAGAGGCAGGAATGGGGTACAGACACACACAAACACACACACAACTATAATACGACACACGATTGAGAGTAGAGGAGTAGATCGGGAGCAAGCTAAACGTAAACTGGAAGTTTCGTTTCGACAGCCCTTCCTCCTGCTTTCCTGTACACACATTATCAAAGATACACACACACACACAATATACAACACACACACAGTTACAAACTGTGTACACCGTGTGTTGGTTCCAGTGCAGGCGTAGTCGTCCAAGTATACAGACAGTCCGCTCTCTCTCTCTCTGTTTATTGTGGACCATGTTGTTGTTCAGTCAGTGTGGAATAAATCAATAAGGTAGTATATTTGAGAGAGAGAGAGTCTTGCTTGTTAACACACACACAGACACACAACCGTTCGAAATATATAGGAAGAGAAGGGAGAGAGGCGCCAGCTCAAATCTTGAACTTCTCTCTCGCTTTATAACTCATCACTCAGGATACATACGTGTGTATGTTGTTTTCACCATCGGCTCATTGCTTTCTACAGTGAATTTAATGGAGAATAACCCTATCTCCTCCTCCTCCACCGTCTCCCCTTTTATAAATCTATACAGTCCAGTCAAGTCAACCGCAAAATTTCCCTGTTTAAACAATTCATGTCGTAATCTACGTATCTATTTATATTTATACATGTACATGTACTGGATAGGAAGGGAGAGAGAAGGTCGACCTTTGTGAAAGTTTCATATCGTAGATCCGTGTACTATGTACTGTACGCATAACTTTCTCCCTCTGATTTCTCTGTCTTCTCAATTATCATACTAATTTTGATGAACCCCTCAACGACCATTTTGGGAACCAATGAGCCATATGGGTCAACAGGTTAAAGAAGAGTACGAAGGAAAAATGTCATTTTTTTAAATTTTGGAATTTTTTGTATTACAGTTTGAGAGAAATATCCACCCTCGAAAATTCCTAGAGGGTGAGTGCGAAAAGAAAATAAAAGTTCTTCTGATGAATCTTGCACTTTCCCTTCTAATTCCGAAAAAAGAGTGCGGAATGTTTAAAGGGGTGAATATGTGCGTGTGTGTAGGTGTGGATGTGAGATGCATGTCATCATTTTATTCTGAAAAACCCGACATGGAATTTAAATTGCGAGGAACGTACGAAGATGCTTCTTTTTTACAAATAAGGGTGACTCAAGACAACTTTTTTTTGAGGGAACTGTATGATCTGATTTTTAATTTACAAAACTTGTTTTTTCTCTCTTTCTCCCCATTCTAATAGGTCAGGGTGAGTTGGAGTGAATCAAGAGATGTAAAGAGTAAAAAGGGTTTCACTCAGCATTTGAGTCTTTCACTCCCTCAAGTAGAAGAAGAAGAAGAAGGGAAAAAGGAAGAGGGAAAAAATATACATAGTAGTAGGCACCAGATTGCTGCTCGACCCGATTAATTTTTTTCCAATTCCCCACACCAACACTTTTTAATATTACGATATTGCCGAGGACATGTTATGCTTCTCTCAGTAGTTGCCGCTACTTTCTTCTTCTCCTCCACACTCACACCCACTTTCTCTGTCTCTCTTAGTTTCTCTCCAGAAAAAACTCTCCTTCTCTTTTTTTTTCTGTGCTATACACAGTAATAACGTTGGCTGCCATTTGACTGGACGTATTTCTCCATTTTTTTGTGAATGCCAAAGCTCCCAACTTTTCCCTAACTCTCTCACTCTCTCTCTCTCTCTCTCACTCTCTCTCTCTCTCTTTCTCTATTCCTGAGATGTGTATACTGAGGACTATTTTAATCATTCATGAGTTGAATCTCTTTGCCTTCTTCCTCCATAGTGTCATTTTATTAAAAAATATTCTCTCTTGCAAAACTCACGCTTCAGCTCACCAGATTAAGAGTGAAAAGCTCACACACACACATACACCCCACCCATACGAGTGTAGAATACAACACACACACAGGCTCTCTTTTTCTATATCATCCGGAATTGAATAAAACCAACTCTCTTTCTCTCTCCGTGTGGATGAAGAAGCACACAAGCACACATTTGTGGGGATAAAATCGTGTACAAAGTTGAGTCAATATAGAAAAGAGGAGGGAAAAAATTAGAGATAGAGGAAAACATGTGATTGAAATTTTAAAAAGGAGTTGCACTCACAAGAGCAGGAAAAAGAGAAAAGAGAATTTTACTTTTTAGGCCTACACCATGAAAAGAAGTGTACAGTCAAATAGGCTTGTATATTTTGCAGTACAATAACTCAAAAATTTAAAATGCTGACTTGTGTGAATTCACCTTTAATCGTCCCATCTCCACTAGAATTGGGTGTTCATCCAATCCACAGTATGGATGATTCTATTAGGAGTTTATAAGACTTAATCATGGAGTGAAGTGTGGAGTTGTAAAAACTTTTTTAACCCCCATTTTTAGTGTGGGGTGGGATGGGGAGGTATAAAATGTACAAGTACTGTTGGACCCACTGCACACATATTATAAATTTTGATGATATTGGCGTTTCCCTTTCAAATACTTTACTTTTACTTTAGAGCAGTGCTAAGCAAGAGGAAGAGCGGAGGTAAGGATTGTCCCCCTCTTTCCTTGTGTGTGTGTGTGTCATGCCAATTTGATCTGGTGAGCTGCCTCTCCTCTCTCTCTTCACACACACATACAGGGAAGATGAGGATAGGCTGCTTTATTTTCCATATTACCGACTTTTCCTCTTTAGCCCCATCTCCCTCTCTCCCCCTCTCTCAGTCCCTGTCCCTGTCTTTTTCCCTTGTTTACTCAATATACAGCATTTTATTGATCGTAGAGCAGCTTTTGAACATTGTAAATAAGTGCTTCAAGTAAAGTGATACGCTCAACTCTTTAAATTGTATGCACAGTCAGTCGAAGAGAGGAGAGGAGGAGGGAGAAAACCCTTTGCATCAAATAGCATTATTTTTGGACTGTGGAACTCTTCTCCCGCTGATTCATTATAAAAAAAGCTCCTCGACCCGAGCCCAACATTGTCTCTCCAGCCACATCATCACATGTTAAATAGGGAGAGGGGAAGATGGAGAAAAATACACATGCCATACATACACTCCAAGTGTGTACGACTCTAACCCACACACACACACACGGAGAGAGAGAGAGGGTTTAAAAGAACTAAGTAATAGAGGGCCGATGACGAAGTCTCATGAAGGATCCGATGAGATGTGATGTGTATATACAGAAGGCGGGTGGCCGGAGAGTGAGAAAGTAAATGAATGAGAAGACAACCCCTTTGCCACTTGTGTGTGCGTGTGTGTGGGCACACACATACACAAGCATTGCAAAGCACTTGCCCATGAAACCCCCGAAATTTTCTCCTCTCCTTCCTTCTTCATAGAAGAGAGAGTGTGTGTGTGTCTCTCTCTCCTCTTGGAGAGCGGATGCTTTTGCTTGGGCCAGAGAGCTGAAGACTGCGTGTGTGTCTGTGTGTGTGGTGGGTGTTCGGGAAAAAAAGGTGCAAAGAACTAAGTGCTTGGTGATCTGTAAATCAATGAAAAACTCTCAAATAACATTTTTAATGGAGTCGAAATGGCAAAGACTTTCTTCAGACACCCAGATTCTCGAAATCAATTCAGGAGAGGCAGTGAAACGCCATTAACGCAGCATACATTTGAAGCAAATCAAACAAAACGTAATTTTTCTTCCAAATCCGTCCCAGGCGGCACTTTTCTCATCCCATCCCATACACACACACTCACTCTCTCACTATGAGAGACGACAAAAGAGTCCACAGAGAGAGAGAGACTCAAGACGACCTCCAATATGCCCCATGCCCATACACTCTCATTCGGGATGTGATGATGATGACGAAATTTTTGAAGATGAACACTAGCACCCCGACTCATCGTCAACACTAACAAACCCGGTTCCAAATTCCGGATACTTGGGACCAAATCATTATCTCATTCACTCCTCACACACACACATCTCCACAATACCTCTACAGATGTGTGTACCGTAGAATCTCGATTAACGCTCCAATTTAACCTCTTAATTAGAACTGGAGGTCAAATGCTAGATCAGTTTATTGAAGTATATTAAAAATTAAACATAAATATGTAATTGACATCCTCTTGAAAGATTTCCGTCATATTTGAATCTTCCCGGGTAGCTCTTTGACCATTTACGGTAAGTGGGATATCTACCCTTACAGGATTGTATAAGAAATCCTCCCTCTGAGCCCTTATTACACTTTCTCGTACTGCCTGAGAGCCTCGTGTATCCCGAACACAGACGGAGGAAGAGAGAATGATGAAGGCCAGAGTCATAGCTGTAAATACTAAACTAAACGTTGAGCAGTGGCTGGGATGAGTTAGGAACCCCCTAATGTACTCCTCTCTCTCTCTCTTCTCTCTCTCTCGCTTGTGTATATAAACTACTGTATAAATAAGATGGAGAGAGACGGGTTTCCCTCGTTTACGCACTCTGTCTCACGATTAACGTCGTATATGATTATGTTGTTCCTCCAATTCATTTTTTCCCTTCATCCCCCTCTCTTCTCCTTCTCCCTTCTCGAAAAAAATCCGAGGTAGACACACAGACTCTCTCTACTTGGAGGATAGTCGGAATTGTGAATTGTGTGTGTGTGTGCTTTTTTACTTAGTTTCTTACAACAGCCTCGACCTAATGAAGCGTGCCCTGGCTGGCTCTTCCCATCTTTCTCCGCCGATGATGAGCTTGAATACCTGAGGATGGAATGCGGACAAAGATGGAATATGCAACTCCCTATACATCAATGAGTTTGTGTGTGTGTGGAGTAGAGAAGAGAAAAGAGGGGAAGAGAGAGAGTGGGAGACAAGGTTGAGATCAATTGGAAAAAATAGGGCTTTCGGGAGGAGGGAAAGGAGGAAAAAGAGACTATACTCCTTGATTGATAAACCACCTCCTCCTCTCGAGTTGATGTGGAGCTGATGATATAAAATAAGGCTACACAGGGCTATTGTGGAAGGGTGGCTCTGTGTTTTGGAGAACCAGAGAAGGAGGAGGAGGATTGATAAATCTAGAGGCAGTCTCGTGGTTCTGAAATTGATTACTACAGATTGAATAGCATTTCGTCAGTGTGGGTATGTGTGTGTGTGTATTTTTGGCAAGTATCTAGTTGAGAGAAGAGCAAAACCAAACGAAACCAAAGTATTACACTATACGGGGTGGAAGAGAGAGAGAGAGAGAGAGAGAGTACAGTATAAAATAATAATGCAAGTCTTCCCCTCCTCCTCCTCCTCCTCCTCTCTATCAACATGGAAAGAACAAGCAAAAGCACAAGCCGGCGCATCTGGAGATATGACAAGCCTTCATCCCAAAATACTTGGCTAGATTAATGACTTGCCAACACCAAAAATATGCATCAAGTGCATAAAGAGATCTCTCGTCTCTTCTCCCACTCTCTCCCTCTCTCTCTCTCCGATTTTTTCTTGGGTTTTTTGAAACTACTGCCCTCACAAGTTCAGGCAATCGGAAAAAAGGCTTGAAAAATCCAACAACACGACCGTCAAGTACAATAGAAAAACCTTCCTTGAACCATCATCAGCGCCCAACTCTTTTCTCCACACACACACTCGCTCACTCTCTTTCTCTCCATTTTTCGTAACGGAGCAATCTACTCACAAGTTTACACACACACACCACCACCACCACTGACACACACTATACAAGCACACAGTGAAGGGAAAGCTCCATGTTTACCCGAGTAAATGAACATCACAATAACTAATGTGTAGGTTCACCACACATCCCTCATCCGATCAAAGATTGAGTGGTGTCATTATACCCGGGAGAGACTGTGTGAGAGAGAAGAGGGAAGAGAAGAGAGAAAAAGTCCTTGTGTACTCCCTCCCTTGTCTTCACCTCAGGTAGGCAATAGTAAAAGTACCCTGGGTGAGTGTGTACGAGTTTGTAAGTGTGTGGGTACGTCACTTTTGGGTCATCCATTTGTAACTGTGAAGGATGCCATGGTCAGCTTTACCGCAAATGGTCTGTGAACACGATACCACACTTTAATCTCTTAGTATCTCACCCTGTCCATCTCTCTCTCCCAATATACCCCAACACTCCAACCTCTCACAGTCCCCTTCTCTCTCTCTCTCTCTCTTCACACTTCCCATACACTCACACACGTATGTGTGATGTACATGTATCCTTGTCAATTTCGACATCCACTCTCAAATACCGCCAACACATTTTTCACCAGAACCCAAATTTCCCCCCGACGAAAAAAGAATCAAATAAAATTTTAAACTAGCCAAGAACTCATGAACCATGTTTAATCTACTGGAGGTATATACATCTTCTGATTCCTCCCTACAATTTCCCTTTCTGCTCTCTCTCTCTCTGAGCTTTTTTCCTCTTATCTTTCCTCTCCAGTTCAAATATTGCTGAACGAGAGACAGAGACAGAGAGAGTGGATGATTGAATGAGAGAATGAGAGTAGATTTTTATTTTACTTTTTTTTGAAAGGAGGGAGTCCGAGAGAAGAGTAAACAGAGGTCAGTCTGAAAAAATCAGAGAGACAAACAAGAGAGGGTTTCACAGGAAAAAGCGGGGACGAAAGGAGGGAGATGAGAGGATGTGAAGCATTGGGAGTTGAGAGGGTTTGTCTAGCAAAAGGAAAAAGCAAGGGTGCGGACGGATTCTTCACTGATTTTTGTTTATGTATATGAGTCTCTCCCTCTCTCTCTCTCTCTCTCTCTTTGGCTGTGTATGGAAAAAAGGAGAATAGAGTAGGAAGCATGACACATCTCTCTCTCTCTCTCATCTCTGTCTAATGTGTTTGATGCAGCTTTTCTGGTTTCCATCTGTCAGACTGTGTGCTGAGTCCTAAATAAATATCGTGTAAACAAGGGGAGGCCAAATGGTCCTCAGTCTCAGTTCCTCCTCCTCTTCCTTTGGTTATTCTCTCTCTCTCTCTCTGGTTCTTCCTCTCTAGCCAGGCCCTGCTCTCATTGCCAGACAAGTTGCACAGCAACCATGCAATCTGATAAACAACTTTGCCTCACTCCGCATAATCAATTCTATACATTCCGTGTGTGGATGTTGTATGTTGTGTTTACTGTATTCTCTGTTCTTCCTCCCTTCCGTTTTTTGTGCGTGTGTGTTTGTATTTGCGTCTTTTTTTCTAGCTCTTCCTCCATTTCCCCCAACCAATACACACCCCACACTCTCTCGTTCATTCAGAGTCGGATTAAAGTCTAGAGAGAGAGAGAGTTGGAGACTCAACAGAGAAAAATTTTTGTTGGTGTTTGGGAGACTTACTCATATTCACTTGGAAATCCCGACACCTTCCATTCAATCCAAAATTTTTTCGTTCGTCTTCCTTCATCTATATATCTATTTACCTACAACTCCACTTGAAGCTATCCTCTTGCCTTGTATTCCACACAGAAAGGGAGAGGAGGAGGAGACAGACAAGAGTCCATGTATTCATATTCAAATATCAATACGATGGTCGAATACAAATGGACCGCGAGACTCTTTCTCTCCATCGCTGCCGTGTGTGTGTGTGTGTACAAAGTGTACGGGGGATACTCGTTCTCTGTATTAAAAAGTCATGTACGATGACTATCACAAGTCGGAACATGTACACAACCCATATCCACCCAAAATCTCTCTTTCTCCTCTTATTTTTCTTATTGAATTTCTCTTCCCGTTTTAAGTGGAATATCTATTCTAGATGTTTTTCCCCTCAAAAATACAGAGGGGAAGAACTAACCTCCATCTTCATCCCCAATTTTTTTCAATTTGTTTCTTCCAAATGTGTAATGTCCTCCCACCCTCTATCTTTCTCACTCTCCTTTTTTCTTCCCTTGCCCCAGTACACACACAGACACACAGACAAAGTAGTCCAAACTTGTCCGAAAGTATGGACTATCCACATTTCCCTTGAATGTAGAGAATGGAGGGGATGAAACTGAGAAGAGGGTCTAAACATATAAATAAGCAGTTGAACTATTATTGTCACACAATTTGGATTGGGAAAATTTAGGAAACTATTTCCCTCTTTCTCTCTTCCTCTCAGGATTCCACATCCCACACACACACACAAATATATATATTATACCATGCTTGATTTATACATGTGAAATTCCCTCCCTCCTCCTCCGCTCCTCCATCCCTCTCCCTTTATTAGATCCTGTGTATGGTTATAGTTTTCCTAGGGACAGCAAGTTATCTCTAAAGTAGAGGCAGGCTAGAGTAGGACACACACAAACACACGCGGAGGTAGTTCTCTTTTCATTCGTCGTAAACAACGTAAATCACAATAAGCAAGTGGACTAGAATGAGGAGACAATCTCACTCAACTTTTCCCTGTGTGCCTGTGTTGGAAGAGAGAGAGAGTGTGTGTGTGTGTGCTTTGCGACGAGGAGCAAACGCAGGAGGAGGAGGATAGCCGAGAGAGGAGCGTCGTAGGGAGGAATGGTTAAGGGTGAGAGTGGAGGAGGAGGTGGAGAGAGTGGAGAGAATTGTGAGACACACTCACTTCTGTCCCTTTCTCTCTCTCTCTCTTTCTCTCACACACAAACACAAGGGGAAAAATACCAAAGATAACTTTCTACATAAATAGCTCGCAAAATGGAACTATTTTGCTTCGACCAATTTCCTTCACACCCTCTCAACAGACACAACGACTCTCCCCCCGACTCGGACGCTAATTGATACAAAC
Source organism: Pygmarrhopalites habei (assembly GCA_009870185.1). Lineage (NCBI taxonomy): Eukaryota > Metazoa > Arthropoda > Collembola > Symphypleona > Arrhopalitidae > Pygmarrhopalites > Pygmarrhopalites habei. The sequence continues at coordinate 65,170 of WJFB01000166.1, read as the reverse complement.
AATATTATGGTCAATGCGACACTCTCTCAGCATCAAAACTCTCCCTCGACAATACCCTCCACTACCTCCACACACCCGGGTAAACTCTTCACACACATAGTCACAGTGAAAAGTAGGAGAGAGAGAGAGGGAACACACAGCAAAATATCATCTCCCTGTGCCCATTCTTCAACTTTTTTTTAGCCCTCTCTCTCTCTCTCTCTTCTCTCTCTCCAAGGGACAAAAGTAAAAGTATTTACAAGGTCTCCACTAGTCATAACACATAATTCACCCGGTGAACATTTTACACATACAAAAAAATTGAAACTTTACAACTTTAACCTTATACCTCCGTTCCTATGTACAACTAAATTGTATGTATGCATATAAATGTACGTCAAAAAAAAATTTTTTTTACACACAAAATTCTATTTGTCTATCCATTCTTCCATAAATATTGATTTCCCAATCCTTCTTCCTAAAGACGTCAATCCTCGACTGCATCTCAAAGTCGCATCATCGTCCCAAGTTACCCCAAAGGCGAGACAATATAAAAAACGAAAAATTTCACACACGCCAAGAATCCCTACACCCCAATTTAAATATATTTAATGGAGTTTCTTCAATTCCTGGACATAATTCCAAAATTTTCTCCACTCTCCAATCCACAATTTGACTATTGAAAGTCAACGACGCCTCATAATAATAAAAGACTAGAAAAGTACGTATCGTCGATTGACAATTGTCGATAGAGAGAGAGAGAGGGCCAAGAGACAATTTACACTATTTTGTGTGTGTGTGTGTGTGGGAAAGAAAATAAAAAGTTGGTTGCCATGATGAGATACACCCAAACTCCATACACAGATAAGAGGAGGTTGGGCTATTCACAAATTCTGATGGTGATGCGTTATCATTTGACTCTCTCTCTCTTCCCTATTCTTCCCTTTCTCTCTCTCAATATGACGATCAAAATGAGGGAAAGCATGCGAGTGGAGGAGGATTGCCACCCAAAAAACTTGGACAGCGGATTGCCACAGCACTCAAGGGAAATTAGGTGTTGAGATGATGACTGTCCAACACACTCTCTCTTTCGTGTTCTCACAGCCACTAGAGGAGAGAGAAAAAAAGTCTGTACATTGTGTGTGTGTGTGTGGACACCATAACCTCTGCGACAACTCAGGCCTACAAACATGCGATTGGGGATTGCAAGTTGCTGGCCCGGGCTAAACGACTCAATAACCCCCCCTGATATTGTAATTGTCACATCACACTGTCCATCCATACTCACATTACACTCGCCCCGTTCTCATCAAACTCGTCCATTCAACATCTTTATCTCTGCATCCTCCTCCTCATCCACTCAAACATATACACACACGGACTCAGAGAGAGGGGTGGAGGTCCTTCAATTTACATGCAATTTTATTCACCCATCAACCACTTTTTTGACTTGCTCAGGTTCCTATAATCCTCCTTCCTTCATTTCTCAACTATCCCCCTTTCTCCCTCTAACTATTTCCTCCCTATTTCACCCTTTCACTTCATTTCTTCCTTCTTGAGAGAGAGTGTGTGTGTGAAAACTTTTTCTCGAAATTAACAAATTAAAATGCAAAATGAGTCATTTTATTTTCACAATTACAATCATCATATCATAACCACTCTCTTTCCCTTCAAAACACACAATTTCCTCCTTGAAATTTTCTTTTCTCCTTCCTGTCTAACTATCGGGATGAAGGGGGTAAGTACATTGTGGATGATGGTAACTTCGAAGAGAGAGAGAAATGAAAAAAAAGTAGTAGTTGGGTCTGTGGAAAATTGATTATTTCCTAAATTATGCTACGTAAAAATTCAATTTTCACTCGAGGGGAAAAAATATGCCTGCACTGGAGAGGGAAGCGGTTTTCAGTGTACTGGAGAAACAAGAAAGGAGAACAAGAAGAAGAGAAAAAAATATGAAGAAAAAGAAGGGAAATCAAGTTGGACAAGAGAGGAGGATATCTGGAGGAGGTTTTGTATGGAGGGAGGGAGAGTGAAGCCAAAAGAATTGGAGGAGAATGTTGAGGAGAAACAATGATTTATGGAGGGTAGTGTATTGAAATGTGACGGGGGATGGAGGGTAGACAAGAAGAAAAAAATAGTGGCAGGAGAAGAAGAAGAGGATCTCGGGATCACATGCATAATATTCTTATATTAGGTTAAAAATTTTAAAAACAAGTTATTCCACTGTGTGTGTGTGTTTTTCAAAATATTTCACTTCCGGTGCCAAGTCGTCCATGCCAAAAGGAAGAATTTGTAAACGAAAAATTCAGTGGACTCTCAATTCTCCCCTTGTTGAAATTTTGTACCCCCTTCTTGATCCTCTCAATTCTCTCCCTACTTGTGTGTGTGTGTTTCTGCCGGATCTTCCCCATCTTGTTCAGGTTTGTAAAGACTGTCTGTGTATCTTTACGTGTGTGTGTGTGGGTGAGTGTTTTGAGTATACAAAAGCCTTGAGCTTTTAATGATTCTCTCTACACTCCATAACACGGACACACCAACTCTCAAGGAGTAATCTAAAGCTTGTTTTGGGTTCCTCATTCCTCCTCCTCTTCGTCTCCTCCTCCTCAATTCTCCTCCTCCTCCTCCTCCTGGGAAGTAAAGGAGAAGAGTGCAAAAGAGAAAGAGTAAAGTCGAGACTATCATTCCAACCCTCGCCACAATTCTTGACTCCAAATTGCCTTAATCAAGAAGAAGTTGGCTAATCAGGGAGTCAATGCGGGCATTGCTTCCCGACAAAATTGCCACTGTAGCTTGCATACCGATGAACTAGCTCACCAATTAATTGCATCCACTATTTCATTACGACCCATTTTTTGCACCACCATTTCCATCTTCAAACACCCCACAAAGGAGAGAACAAGACGAAGGAAAGAAGAGAGGAAGAAAGGAGAGACTAACAACACACCAACCACCACACCAACACACCCGCCCAACAACCACCAACACCCGCCAGTCAAATATAAGCAAAAAACCCGGATTCTCGCGTCTCCCCAAAGACGGGAACTAAGATGGGGGAAAAAGAGGGAGGGAACGGAAATGGATAGACAAGACGTCGAAAAGGTAATCTCCCCACAAAAAAAGTAAAGGTAAATATATATTCATAGTCCTCAACTACAATTCTAATTAACTGTCCATTTGTCTTGACCTTATTTCTTTCACTCCACTCTATTTCCTTCAAACACCTGCCCACCAATCTCTGTTGTACAAAATGCTCTCGAAATATTTTCTTAAAACTTAACCTAGATTACAATTCTCACAAAAAAATATATTAAAAATTTTTCTTACCTCAAGTCCAGTCTGAAAAGGATTAGCTGTGGTGAGTGTCCACATATCGTCCAATCCTTGGAATGCCTTATTGTTGTTATTGTTGACAGAGTAATTTGACTGTGTACAAACAAAAAAAATGTTTTCGTTTTTTTTGTACGATTATATTTTTAAATTATCACGTTTCCCTCCCCTCAAATTGTTTACTCAATAGAGTCATAGTACTTTAAACTTTTGTTGTTCCTTTTTGCCAACTGTCAAGATTAGTTTTTGCTGGAGATATTCGGCATCCAGACTTAGTGGGCAAAGTTTTTTTAATTGATGCCCTATATTTTAATTGTACTGTGGACAATGAACTGTGTATTTGTTTGTTTGTTTGTGTGTACTCTTGTAGTGGGGAGAAGGGGGTGAGTCTTTCCTCCCTCCCTAACTCTGGAATGATCACGAATGTATACAGACTAAGAGTGGTAGTGGGGGTGTGTCGTTGTTGTTGACTCGGAATTTGAAGTGAATGTGGAGACAGGTAAGCAAATGTAGTCGTCTAGTAGTAGTAGAAGTAGTAGTAGTTTTTTAGTAGCCTCAGCTCCCGGAACAAGAAGAAGAAGTAGAAGTTGTTAGTAGTAGAAGAAAAGAGTGGAGGAGATGGAGGGGGATGAGGACTTGAAGTGTGTATGGGGTATGTGCTTCTTGCTGTGTGTTGTCTTGCTTGGCCCGGCACTATCTTGGGAAAAACACACTAACTAGTAACCGCCGTTGTATACCAACCAGCTGTGTGTGTGTGTATGTGTGTGTGATACAGTTGCTAACGTCTTTCGTCTTTGAAAGCCGCTTGCGCTTCAGTCTTGCCTTTTTCCCTTTCTCTCTCTCACATACAAAAGCACCCAGCCTCACTCCTCCAGCATCAACTTACACAAGTTTCCCATAACCAAAAACACACAGCTTTTTGTACCTTGACTGTGTGTGTGCGAAAGAGAGAGAGAAGAGAGAACGTATAAAGAACACAATTGAATGCTATACACACACATACACAGGCTGAGGCACCAGAAACACACACACACACAAGAGCACAAGCAGGCGCAAGCCAATAAGAATGTCAAACCCTTCTTCTCAAAAAAGGCCAATTATGATGACTTCAAGTCTCAACTCCAAACTCTGGTGGCTGCCTCCTTCTTTCTCAAACACTCCCAGCCTTTACAACAGCCAACAAATTGTGGTCACAATCTCCCTCTCCACACACACACACTCCTCACCCTCCCCACTAGCATACAACACAATCTCCCCCCACCCACACACACACAACGTAACACAATAAGACACAATAGCGGGAGAAGAAAAAATCCGCCAATTCTTGTCCTCCTTCCCTCCTTTTTTTTACTAAAAAGGTGAGTTGATGTGTGTTGAGTCGAACCGTTTTTTTTTTCACCGTTTTTTGTCTCTTCCCTATCTCTTCGTCTGTCACTCACTCTGTTGTCACGGAATGGATCCGGATCAAACTCAATGATGGAGAATCCGTTCAACACTCTACCTTGTAGAATAGCCCGACTCTTCCAGACGAATTGAAGAGACTCTCCCTACTTTCACACCGTCAGATTTTAGCCCCGAGTTCCCTCGTTCCTTTCCCTGGTCTCTCTTTGGTCCTGGAGAGAAACTTTGTGGGACAAGACGGAGGCTTGGACTCTCGACTTTTCCCAAAATGACTCAATGGTTTAGCTACCCCAATTCGCAAAGAAGTCACCGTCACCGTCGTCACACACACTCTCACTTTTACTCTCTTTTAGACTATCGTCTCCCTATAGTCCGTATGCCTCTTCCCTTCTCCTCATTGAAAGTTGAGATAAGGAGAGAGAGAGGGGGGCTCTTTAGGACCGGAACTACTTTACTTGCTTCACTACATTCCTCCCAGGGTCCCATGCGCATACAGACACACTGTGTTTGTAAGAACACTATCCTTCTCTCTCTCTCTCTGTACGATTTTACTCTCGGTACTGATACTCAAGGGCCACCCATTCACTATCCATCTTCTCTCTTTTTCTTTCCCAACTGTGTGTGTGTGTCTTTGTGCCTGTCTTTGTGCCTGTCTCTTCGGAGTCTCCCTGGATGTGGAAAATGTGTGAGAGGAGAGAGTGTGTGTCTCCGTCGTCCTTGTCCTCGCCTAACTCCCTCCCGTCCTCTACTTACGTCTCTAATACTCTCGTCCTGGCTTGTCTACTTCTCTGTGAAACCCGGGGCTGCCTTCCTTCGTCCACCAACACTCGTTATGGAATAGAAAAGCAAATGATAGAACATTTGGCTACAACCAAGCAGACATCGAACAGGTTTCCTCCCTCACCCTCTCTCCTCTCCCTCTCACTCTCCCTCTTTTACTTTCTCATTCACAGACAGGGAGGGAGAGAGAGAGTCGGATATCACGTGACAATAATCCCCAAACCCTAAAAACCTACCCCCATACACATTTCTCCGCTCATTTCCCATCCACATCTATATCCTCTCACCCAGTACCCTCACACACACACAGGCACGCACCGTCTACACTTGATACAAGTATTTCTCCATGAGTTGGGGGTTTCTCTTCATTCACTTCATTCAGTCTTTTCCGAGGGATACGTATTGAAAATGTATGTTCATCCATGTGCACATATACCCGACATTGTATGTATGACGGGCCTGTCATTTGACTCCTCTTTAGCCCGATTTTTCTTACTATTCATCCTCTCTATCTATCCCTGTCGACTCCTTCCTCCTTGTCCTCTTGACATGATATGGCCTCCTCTCTCTCTCTCTCTCAAAGGAAAGAATGAGAAAAGAGAGTCTGCAAATTCCCTCTTCACCACATTTTTCCCTTGCCCTCTACAGCATATCGTGGATATTCAGAGTGTAGGAATGACCACTTGTTTTTTTTATTAATGTACTCGAGACATTTACTATACACTCCGAATGTCATGGACAAGTCAAGTGGAGGGGGTGAAGAAAATCCTCCTCAGAGAGATGCTCAGAGCTCAGAGGAAGGAGGAGGATGATGAGAATATAAACAACCATTAGTGATGGGAAGAGAGCATAAAATTTGGTGTACGTGTGTTCTTCCACCATATAAATTTACACGGCAATCATACCCAAATTTGTTACACCTGCATGCTCAACGACTCTCCATCCATGTATAATACACACACATACACAGAGAGAGAGAGAGGTTGACTGCACTGATCTACGACTTATCCCCTTGTCTGTATGTCTGTATTAGGACGGTATGTACACAGACACACACACACACTGTGTGTGTGGAGATCTATTGCATAATGTAATCGGTTCCAAGAGTCAGGAGAAGAGAGAGACAAAGAAGAACAAGACATTAAATTGCTCATCTGTTTATCTCACTCTATAACATAACACACAAATACAAAAGTTAATGTCTTCAACTTGAGACATAACAAGATGAAGATTACAGTCAAGGAGGTAGAAAAAACGGAGGAGAGAGAGAGAGAGAAGAAGAAGGAGGAAAAAAAATGTTTGAGCAAATATTTATGTAATTTTTCCAATCCACACAGTCTACACAGCAACAGAAATATGTATATGTAGGTACACAAGAACAAATTGCCCAGTGTGTAACTATTTTTTTAGAAAAAAAAACTTTTGCTGTTACAACAAAAGACAGAGAGCGAGAGAGAGATGAAGACTATAAGCAGGCAGGCAGAACGAAGATTTTTCAACGTTTATTCTTTTTCACACACAAGAAAATAATAATGTGTTGCATTTGATGTGTAAAGACAAAAGCTTTTTTTTACCCATATTGTATTTTCCACCTCCCCCCTCCCTCCTCTCGACACTCTTGTTCTGTTGAATATTCGATATTTAGTACCCACTGTCAGTTTACACTGTACAGACTCTCCACACACACATTTTTCGCCGCTCTGCCTTGAAAACAGAGGGAGAGGAAACAAACAATTAGTTGTCTACAATTTCTTTGAAGACACACAAAACGTCCAGTAGAAATTACCACTGAGATTGTAAGTCAGTATCCTATGATGTCATTGGATTGTTCATCATAATAATTTTGAGAGGTTGAGCTGGAAAAAATAGTCTTTGCCATGTTGTGTCGTGTGTGTGTGTGTCAAGGAAGATGCAAATTGTTTGTGGAAGACCAAGTGGGGGTGTGTACAGTATAATAGTGTACACTGTGCGTGGTGTGTGTGTGTGTGTGTGAGGGGAGAGAGAGACGTGACGAGAGAGAATGATTTTATATTGACGCTATAATAGTAATGAGACAAGATGCATACGACAGATAATGGCAGGTAGTTTAGATTGTGTACTATGTATACACTTGCTACACACTAATACAGCAGCAACCCTCTGTGTGTGTGTGTGGTTGTGTACGTGTGAAAGCTAAAAGATGAGAGAATAGAGTGGTGGATAGAAAATGAAATAAGAGGGAGGAAAAGAGTGTACAACATTGTCTCTATATACCCCTAACCCTCTCTTTCCCCTATTCCCTCTCTCTCCCTCTCTCTTTCAGGCTCGACTTTCTTTAGATGAATGCATCGTAAATGGAAAGACGAATAACATCCAATAGAGAGAGAGAGAGAGTATACACAGACATGTACCTCCTAAATGTCATCTTTTTATGACGGTGGGCATACAGGAAAATACCATTTGTTTTATAGATGAAGAAAGGATATTTATAGTGGGCCATAAAAGGTGTCACATCTATTTCAAAGTTTGGCATTCTAAAGGTATTTTGGCTAAAGTAAAGTAAAGCGTGCAGATTCGACAATAATAATAAGGCAAGGGGAGAGGGGGATGGATGTGAAGGGTGGAGTGAGTGTGTGTGTGCCGGCCTTGAGCTTCCACACTGTAAAAGAAAGAGAGGAGACAAGGAGAGAAAGACGAGGTTAGGTTTTTTTATATGTACGATAAGTGCTTCTACACTTTTTCTTCTCTCTCTCTCTGTCGTATGTATTGAAGCTATTTTTATAGGGAAGGAAAGCAGAGGAGAGAAAGACAGAAAGAGTTGAAAGTAGAGTGTGAAACGGAGGCCAGATACTCTTGTTGCAAAAAGAGAGAGAAAGAAAAGTGAAAGCAATACTATGTATTATTTCTTTTTAGAGAAGGAAATTTATGGAGCCAGCCAATAAAATAAGGTACAGAATAAAGAACAAGTTTCTCTCTCTCTCTCTTCCAAATAATATTATTGATGATGGAAAAAATTTTCTCTTCTCCTCCCTGGATTTATTTTCCATGTAGGGTGGTGTGTGTATTTTCCAGGAGTAGAAAGACGGGGGAAGGGAAAAGAGTAAGGGCGGAGGAGGAGAAAGGCGGGTTGGCTGGTTTTCCTAGAGAAACATTGTGAAGACGGTATATGAATATAATTATGGTAATACGACGTAAGTTTTGAGCATGTTGCACAGTACAGAGTGTGTGTGTAGTGTACGTAGTGATGATGATCTCGAATTTCGTTTCATTTGATTGTCTCGACTACTTGAGTAGTGGGAGCAAGAGTTGAGTTCCACACACAGGGAAAAGAAGAGGGAAGAGGAGGATGGGAACAGGAGAGGAATTTTGAGGAGAGGCACAAGGAAGAAGGATGGTGGTTGGGTAGGAGGAGTAGAGGGAGAGAGAAAGTAAGAGTCCAAAACAAGAGGATCTAATGAAATTTCGACAGATGTTGTCAAGTATTATCAGTAATTAGCATAAGATTTCGTGAGTCTACTTTTCCGTGAATAACATCACCGTACCACTCCTCCTCCTCCTCCATGCAAAATTGTGTAACACACACACACCCATGCCCACAGAGAGAGGTAGAGAGAGGTAGAATTAGTCAACCAGATTAAGACAATGCGTAGTACAGTGTAAAGCCACAGAGAGAGAGAGACGACAGTTTGCCTCTCTTTTCGCCTCACTGACTTTGCTTACACTCTCAGCAAGAGTTTGGATGATACCTCCTCCTCCTCCTGCCCTGTCTTTCTCTCTCTCGCTTGTATCTTCCCTTGATCATCTTGATAAAATCTGCCTTTCCTCTCCCTGTCTCTCTTTCTCTCTCTTTTGTACATACACACCGTCATATTGACACACGGTCTAAAATATACCTTCAAAATATAATAGCATTATTCACGAACGACACTCTTCTCTTCTATTTGATGATCTGTACACGGAAGAGTTAAAAGAGACAGATATAGTGTCTCTCCCTCCTCACACTCCGAAATAAGTTCATTTACAGCTGAAAAGACAACATTGGGAAGTAATGGTGGGAGAGAGAGGGAGGGAGGGATGCGGATACCGTCTTAAAGAATCTAGTGAATCCAAAGTCTTCCATCCACACTATTATGTAATTGTACACAATACGGGGAAGGACAAGAGTAAATATAAGATGACAAAGTGACAACCATCCTGTCCCTAAGAGTGTACATATGCTCAAGCCTCCAGTTTTGACTGTGTGTGTGTGCGTGTGTGTCTTCGTCTCTGTAATGGGGGCTGTGGAATCGGCCCACTGGGACCCTTAGCCAGCGGCTTGGAGAGAGAGGAGAGAAGAAACATGTGAAATCTTGGTAAACGATTGTCTCAGTCTTCACTTCCCCCAGAGGACACCAAAAGTCAAAGTCAAAGAGGACCCCCTCTCTGCTTTCTCTTTCTCTTTCTCCACATTATATACATTATTAAGGTAAGCCTGTACACTAGGTCTCACGATATTGTCTCTCCTCTCCTAGAGCAGAAGGTCTATCCTTGGGTCAGACTGTTGCTACGTATTACTCACACACACGTATACATGTATAATGTTGATAGTTTGCGGGGCTGTACTTTTTGAGAGGAGGGGAAAAAATAAAAAAAGATTTTGAGATGATCCAGGTAGGCTGGATGAATCAAAGTGGAGTCTTGGGGAATGACATTAAAGGGGATCGATTATGAATTGAACGGGAGAGAGGAGGAAGAGGAGGAGGAATGAAAAGGTGATTGGGATTTTGGTGAAAGAGAGGGAGGGAGTGAGAGGGATGAGTTTGAAATAGCATGTTGCTTATAAAAGCAACGAGGTTGTGTCTTAGTGAAGGGAAAAGGAGAGAAAGGGAGTGAAAGTGTGTGTGTATACATATGTTATTGCATTTGCTTTCCGTGGTTTTCAAACCGTGTGGCTTTGAGTTTTGGGTGGTGATGGAAACACCCGAGAGAGAGAGAAAATAGGGGAAAGAAAGACATGAGGACGGTGGGACTTGATCTTCAAGAGATTCAGTTAAGAGCACAGGAGGGAAAGTCTCCCTCCCTCCTCACTCTCTCTCTCTCTTTGTGTGTGTGGATCTGTTGTAGCTGATTCAGCAGCTAAAATCCGAGCCATTATAGTGGACATTGAGGAGGTAGGCCAATGCAGCACTTCCTCAGCTCAGTTTCCTGAACGTTATGACCTATAATGCTCCACAGATGCCTGTAGTATTATTTAAAACTGAGCCAAACTAACTTCCCCTTCCCTCGTCCGCCCTTGCCAATCCACATCCACGGCAGGAGGGAGCGGGCGATGATAATTCCGTACAGACTTTATTGGTCGGCAGGATCATTGGGTGGATTGGTGTGGCCATCTCATCAATGCATGATTGGCAATAGATGAAATTGGATGGCTTGATGGAGCTTGACACACACACACACCACACACCAGCCCCACTCTTTCTCAACTTTCTCCCTTCCTTGTACCCATATGTACAAGAGTAAAAGCGTGAGGGGTTTTGTCCAGGAAAAAAAATTTGAACAAAATTCCCGAGTTCTACCTTAACGCCAGTTTAGGCTCCAAAAAATGAGTCTCTCTTGTCGTGTACTCACATACACACACACACACTTCCATGCCTCGACTTGGAAAGTTGTTCCCAGAAAAAAACTCAATGCAATGCCAATGCACGCTAATGCCTCCTACACGTATACAAAGCGTGAGGGAAACATACAGGATATCTGTACACAGGGAGAGAAGGGGGGAGTAAACGGAGGTGGAAAAGTCCTTTCGCTTTCTCTCTCTCTCTCCCTCTCCTTGAAAAATGGCTCTTCCCTCTTCTTTGGCACCATCTCAATTTTTTCAAAAAGTTCGGCAACGACGTGGTCGAAATTGTACAAAATTTCAGTAAATGTCAAAAATGAACAATTGTGTCCATTATGGTCATTCTTGCATAGAGTCCAAACTCTTTTTTTTCTCTTTGTACTTAGAGGAACGGCCGCGGAAATTCTCAGAATCATTTCTGTCGTCCACCAGGAAGAAAATAAATAACAGCTCAATACCCAGAGATTCACATTCTTTTGCAGAGAGAGAGAGAGAGAGAGTTTTTTGGTAGTTGGGAATAGTCTCTCTCTCTTCACATATCCCCACTTTACTTTTATATTATGTTATATCCCATACAGGCACGCACAGCACATAATACCTATGTACAAAATACAGCACCCCCCGCCACACACGTATACATATATGTATAGAGAGAGACAACATTGCTCAGCTTCTTTTTTCACTCACGTTTGAGCATTCCTCAAAAAACATGCCTTTTCGCTCTCTTCCTAACGTAGTCTATTTTTTTCGCCACACACACACACACACGCTCACACACCCACCCACATGTGTATATATACAATATATATAGCCATTTGTAAAGAAATAGAGGCACTCATCATGAGAAAACACCTTGCCAATTGCCCTCATCCATCCCTCTCCCACTTTCACCCTCTAATATTTCTCTCTACTTTCTCCAGACTAACCATGATTACTTTTTCCATCCCTCCCTTTCTCTTTACACCCCCAGTGGACCACATTTATAAATACTGCTCGTCAGGACACACACAAGCCAAACACAATATCATATCAATACAAAAAAATTGTAAAAACTGAATCACAGGGTATCATTTGATCCGATAAATTTTGACTGTGCCATCAAGGCACAGAGTCAAAATTTAATATATGTGGTTTTTGTGTGGGGTGCGTGTGTGTGTAAAATAATATCTGGTGTAGATATCTAGATAATCAATTGACTACACTCACAGTTGCTTATTTTCATTTCAACCTCTCTCCCCGTGAACTCTTCTTTTTATTCCCTTTTCCTCTTATTTGATCAAATCCTTAGCTCTAGCTCTGCACTGGAGAAGATCTATATTTTTTTGTACAGATTGTGAAGTCTCCATGTATCACATGTAATGTGTGCCTGTGTGTGGAAGGGAGGGAGGAGGAGGGGGGTATACATGATACAGTCCATATTGATTCATTCATTTCGAGAGAGGCAGATTATAGGATGGTGTGAAAAAAGTCAAACTCTCAGAAGACGAAGAGAGAGAGAGAAGGGGAGAAAAAAAGTCAGAATGCAAAAGCATGTGATAAGCCGTGTGATTTGGATACCATTACAACGTTCCCGTACACACAATCTGTGTGTGTATGTGTGTGTCTTGACTTGGAGTGTGTAGTGTAGAGAATAAATCTCTCTATTTCTCACCGTAGGGAAACAGGCAGGAAGAGAAAAGAGGGAGAGGGTTTGACTGTGTGTGTGTCTCAACCCCTTGCCATATCCAGTGGCTTCAATTCATTGAACTGACGAAGCAGGAAAAAGTCTCAGAGAGTCTGAAGAAGCAGTCTGTTTACTCACAACCTTACTACACTTTTCCCCTGTCTTCCCTTCTCTCCACGTCAATAAACCTCATGAAAAATGAAGCCTAAATCTGTGCATTTTTTCACTCGCCCCACAATACCCTTCCCTCCTCTTCTGTTCTTCAGAAATAGAGAGAAAGTGTGTGTGTGTGTGGAGAAAGACAAATCTATAGTGAATATTGCTGAGTTTCGTTTGATTCCCCCTCATCTCCCTATATCATATACATTCTCACTCTTTATTATTTCTTTTCTCTCCCTCTCTCCTCCCCTGGTGTACGTATTCCTGTGTGTTTGTGTGTGTCAAGGAAGGGAAGGAGGGATAATTCTCAGCTATTTTTTATACACTCCATCCCACACTCACTGATACTGTGTTCTCTTTAGATCAATCATACAAATGTAGTGAATTATTCGCAAGACTCCCTTCTTCTTCCTCTCCTTCTTCTCTCCTACTTTTTATATGCATGTGTATGCACTCTGAAATAACCTTCATCATCTTCCCTATTTTGTATGCACACAAAGAACCACATTATGCACTCCGTAGTCGGATCAAGAATCTTGTATTAAAGAAAAAGAGTGTTTTGTTTGTACATCGGAGGAGACAATAGATTTTTCTCCAGGGTGTTCACCAAAAGTTGAATCAATTTCCTTAGCACAAAGCTAGTGAATTAATAGACTCATCCAATATTCCAGACAATTGTTTTCGAAAACTGGTTTTTTGTCTTTGATGACCCGCATGTACACTTGTTGTTTGTATTTTAAAACGGCATGTCTTTTCACAATATTGTGAGTTGTGGAACACATTTCACAGTTGAGTGGCCATCCTGACCCTCATTTTATAATGCATGTGTCATTAAAACAAGACATTGAAACAATAGAATCAATAATTTAGTATCAAAAGAAATTAATTGTGAGGCTAAAAGCCAGGTGAAAATGTTGGCTTTTGTTGTTTTTAAAAAACTTTGTTGATGATGGACGAATGTTCACCAAAAACCCTTCTCCAATATTCATCAAAGAAAATTGAACATGAAAAAGTTTTACTTTACACTTGTTTGTTAACAAAGCAAAATTTTCTCACGTAGCAAGGAAAATTAAAAAATCTTACCTTTTTAGTAATAAATTTGAGAAAAATAAAGTACTTAAAGAGTCCACCAAGTTTCAAATGAAACAGCTGACAATCTCACACGGGATGATTGTCACAAATTTTAAAATACATAAATTTAAAAGGACACACACTGATTTGACTTATAAAATTTTTCGGTTAAAAAAAATTTTGCAAATAATTGGCAAGTAATTGACAACTGGGGTGTAGTGCAAAAAAAACCTTTTATGGAGAGCTTGACTGCACAAAAAGAATAAGGAATGATAACTAAGGTCCAGTCAGAGTAATTGAAGGAACATGTAAAAAAAGAAATTAATGGAGGGGAAAGCAGGCAATATAGGCATACATGGAGTGTACATACGAAGTGAGTCTACACAGTAGAATGTAAAAGATAAATGGAGATGGTGATGGTGATAAGGTGGGGAGTGCAATGCAATGCAAATGACTTTGGTTATGACAAACACACACACACACACACACAAGACACAAGGCAGTTGAAGTTGAAAAAAATCGATAAATTTAATTTTCAAGACTTGTTACATCATGAAGTGAACATGGATGGATGGATGGATGGAGAATAAAATATGAGAAATGTTTATCTATCAACGATCATTAAGGATGGAACATGAACTTGGCGTAAACAAGTCTAACGTCTCTCTCTCCCTCCGTCTCTCTCTGCTATGCCAGCACTCTTCATGTGTATCCACACACACACACACACGACTGCTGTGTATTTATTGAGAGCTCTCAGATTGTCATTCTATCTGGAGAAAGATGAGACGGTCTTGTATTTTATTTATACGTATGTACAGAGTACACATGAATTTTTAGTGACGTATAAAAAGTCTTGCCTCTCCTTCCCTTCTCCTCCCCTCTATTAGTGTCCCCTTCTTATTTTTTAATGTCCTCTCTCTTTCTTTCTAGCTGTGTAAGCAATTGAGAAGTTGTCTGTACTTTGTGTCCTCCTCCTCCTCCCAATAAAAAACTTACCCCCCGCCACCCCCATCCACCCTCTCTCTCTTTCTTCTTCACACAAACTACATAATAATCACAATATAAAACTTATTGTGAAATAGACACAAGAATCCTGCTGACGATCACACACACGCACACAACTGCAAAAACATCCTTATGCACGTCCATACACGTGTATGCCCAGCACACAGTCTGATGCACATTTATCATTATACTGCAATCAGAAGGAATTCATGTATATATATACATATAGAACAGAGAAAGAGGCATGTCGTTCAACTCACAGTCGTTGAAACTCAAGTATTATGAGACAAAGAAATATAAAGTTGTTTTTTTCTACATTATGTATCAGTACCTGTTGTCTTTGAGGAAGGGGGAAAATAATAACATTTATACTACATATTTATTTAGTTCCCTAATAAACTTTAGATTAATTACAGTCAGACGATCATGTACAAATTGTAGGGAGGGAGGGGAGTCCAGAACAAGAATCTCGGAACAAGATCCAGATTCAGATCAAGAATTCATGGAGCATAAAGCATCACTTTAATATGTACGTGTGTTGTACGTGTGTGTGTGAGAGGGAGTGTTGAGAGGGAGAGAAGAAGGGGTTGGAATTGTTGCGAAAATGTATTTAAGTATACATGGAATAAAGGGTAGAGGAGTAAGAGGAAAAATACGAAATAAATTCCATGATAAACACTTCTCAGTTTACACTCCTTGCACAAATTACTAAACTACATTTCAATCTACAACCATCCATCATTTTGTGTACACAAGTTGATATAAAAGTAGGGGAGAGAGAGAGTTAAAATAATATTCTTGAATCAATGACAATTTTATTGAATATTTACTAGCGATTATTACTCAACTAATCCCTCTCTCTCTACACAAACACTAGAATATTTTCACTCTTCCTTGCTTACGACTTTTATTATTTCGGAAGATTGAGATGAGAAGGAAAAATCCCTTTTTTGAATTAATAAAAGAACATTGTACGATTTTATATTCGTCTACTGTATGTCCTATACTATTAGAGGAAGAGAGATTGAAGACTGAAGCTAAGAATTTTCTCTCCCTCCTCCATTCTTATTTCCTACAAGGCAGTCCCCATTTCCAGAATTAATCTGTTTACAGCAAAGAAAGTCATATAAATATTAAACTACTTCCGACTCAATCCTGAAATACACACACACTCAGTGACTATGGAAATGAAGAAGGGGGGATGCTATGACACTCTTCAGTGTTCTTGAGTGTCATTGAAATGCAAGGAGGGGAGAAATGATGAGGAATCAAGTTGATGAAGCGTACAATACAAAAATATGTACAATAAATACTTATATAGGCATTGAATGGAGTCCCCCAATCCTGCATTCTATATCCTTGCAAAGACACACGGGAATCCAAAGCAGAGAAAAAAGAGGCATTCATTTCGTTGACCATAAATAAAGGGAAGGACCAAGGGATGGGATATAGAAGGAAGGGAGAAAATCAGTTTCACTGGAATAACGTTAGTGAAATTCCTCTTCTTCTTTCTCCTCCATTCCATATATATGTGACATTAAAGGTGGAACTTTTTTTTATATGTTTAAACAGTGGAGAGTGACTGAAGTTTTAAAAAACGAGGACGAGATGAGATGCAATAGTAAAGTATGTGCGCTAAAGTCACACACGCATACGTATATACTTGAGGAGAGGGAGAGAAGATGAAGGGAACAAGTGGGAAATGGAGGAAAGATGAAGAAAAGAAGAGTGAGTGAGATCGAATTGTTTCATCAGGTCTCATAATCCCTGCAGCGCATATAATTTAAGCTGCAAACTTCAAAAAGCTTCTAAAAGAAACAATTAATGCCTTCATTTTTCCACACAGCTGAACAGAATAAATCGGCATGCATATAGATAGAGCTTAAGCTGCTAGAATTTAACTTTAACTCTTGGATTCAAATGTCCTGGCAGCCTATCAGTATTCAGATTCCACTGCCTCCCTCCACACACACACACACACAGCAGCAGCAGCAGAAGCAGACTCCGTAGACAGAGAGACAGAGAAAAATAATTAAAAGAAAGTCAATTACAAAGCTACCGGGCTACCAAGTCCTCAGCACACACACACACACACATACCACCACTGCGACACCCCATTCCCGAAAAAAACATCACAAGTCCTTTTTTCCCTCTCACTCTCACTTTCCCTGAAACACATATACATATCTTTATATGTACACACTCCCTCGATTTCCGATAAACCGCTTTACTCCTTTTTTCCTTCCCCTCCCTCTCCTCCTCCTTTACTTACGCCTCTCACCCTCCCCCTCCCCTCCACCCCTCAGAGAACACAAGAGGAAGGAATTCATAGCAACCTTTTTTCACTATATATTCCAACCATCCATTATATCCTTCCCTGTCCTCATTTTCTCCTTTTACTCTTTACAAATCTTATTCTCTCTCTTTGCATCTCATACCTCAAAGACGGAGAGAGAGAAAGAGAGAGAGTTGGAAAACTAAAAAAGAGAAAGAGAGGGGAAAATTGAGAGGAGGACAGAGTTTTTCTCCTAAAACCGCAAAATAATGCTTTCATCAGCTGAATTCTTCTTCCTCTCTGAGATCTACATATAATAATTTCTTTACCAAAAGTGCAGCAAACAAGCGGGAGAAATGTACAGGAAGAAAAAAAATTCAATTCTTTCCCTCTCTCTCAAACACACACTCTCACAAACACGTCCACACAAAT
This sequence comes from Pygmarrhopalites habei, assembly GCA_009870185.1. Taxonomy (NCBI): domain Eukaryota; kingdom Metazoa; phylum Arthropoda; class Collembola; order Symphypleona; family Arrhopalitidae; genus Pygmarrhopalites; species Pygmarrhopalites habei. The sequence continues at coordinate 47,500 of WJFB01000166.1, read as the reverse complement.
ATAGCCTAGCGTGGGGCGCTTAATGTCTTTGAAAATTGAAATTATGAATTCACAAATTTTTTCACAATATAACTCTGACGCTTATGTATTATATAAAGTATTTTCCTTATAAATGGTTTTTATCCACCTTCGACTCGACTCGACTACGAGGAGGAGGGAAAAATAGGAGAAAACTTTTCATTTTTTCTCTCTCTTCGAGTGTACATTCTGAGGGCACATGGGGGTATCATAGGGGATAACACTTTAAGTTTATATATATATGCCATGAGGATGAGGAGGAGGATGGAACGAGATTTTGAGGATTGACAGTGAAATAGGAAAAAAGAGTCTTTTTAGTACATAGCAGAGATATAGGAGAGGGAGAGACAGTGGCAGTGGAGGTGGAATAAATGAATGAATTGAAGGCGGCATAGCTCTTCCCTTCCTCAGAGTAGTCAAGTGAAGCAAGACCCAGTGTGTGTGTGTGTATGGCTGGAGCAGATCAAAAGAGCATAAGTGGGTGTCATAAAAAGCACGTGGTGCTGGGCTGGGAAGGATTCTGCCACCTGAAAACGAGCCGGAAGAATTAGCGAGATGTGGACCTCGACTCTTTCACTTTCTCTATCCCTCTGTCTCTTTCCCGGCAACAGATACCGTCTTGAGATATCGAAGGATTTGCAATAATGGCCATTTTCACTCTTCCCTCACTCTCTCCCCCTCCCTCCCTCCAAAACTCTCTTGACTCTTTGAATGTCACCCAATGCCATGTAGATGACTACCCCCCGCACACACAATCTCGAAGAGAGTGACTCTCTGTGTGCATAAAATGACTGTACAGTCATAGACGTAACTAGGTACCTCCGAGAGTTAATGTTGGGGACTGGAGACAGAGAGAGAGGCTCGTTAAGTCTAAATATACTATATATGAATACACACACACAAGTATGTACTCATATAAAGTGTGCTGTGCTGTGTGTGTGAGAGAGAGAGAGATTGTCGTCATAAAATCTACGTCTTCCACTACTGTACTCTCTATAGTATAGATTTGTAAGGAATGAATGCTGCTAAAATACAGAATAAAAGTCATACTCTCAAGTAGAGAGAGAGAGAGAGACTGCCACATCTGCTCCTGTTTCATCTTGACTCTCTTTCGCCCGTGTGTCTCTGTGCTTTTACCCGTGTGTATGAGTGTGAGTGTGTGTGTTTCTTCTGACTGTGTGTGTTATATGCTGATTTACCTTTTCCCTTTTCGGCGACTCGCCAGCTTCAAAATGCTGATCTCTAATGCCTCATCGCTATTCCTCTAATGTAGTATAGAGAGAAGACAGAGAGAGACACACACACACAGTCAGTACTGTGTGTGTGCCACCACATGCCCCCACTACCACCTGCTCTCATCCATCCCAAAAACGCATTTGCATTCCTCCGCTGAGTCTTCTCACAAGTCATCTTAGTCATCTCGCAGTGGGATCTTCTACCCTCCACCACCACGAAAGACACACACACTGGAAGACTCTCTTCAAGAGAGAGACACCGAGAAAGTCCATTCTACCTGGGCTAAGTAGAAGGGAAGTGTGGAGAGAGGACTGGAAGGAGAGAGAGAAAAAAAGTGTACAAAAATTTCTCTCTCGTTCCGCTATAACCAACTATATGGTTAATATGCATAGTTAATGTGTAGAATGGGAGATGCGGAGCATGTATAACAAGGGAGTCTTGTCTTCTCCCGAAAAGCACCAGCAGAAAAGGCGGCGGCTCTCCCTCCATGACTGTGCCAATTACACATATTTTTGAAGATGTTCTCATCATCATCAGCACGCATAAAGCAACTTTTGCCAATCATTTCTCTCTCTCTTTTATGTAGGCAGTGTGTGTGTGTGTGTGGAGTTGACTCTCGGCTTGAAAAAAGTTTATTCATTCTCATTTTTCGTGAAGAAATAGAAACAGAAAAAAATTCTAAGGGGGAAAAATAGAGGCCTCAACTCGACTCGCAAAAACTCGAGGGAAACATTTTTACATACTCTTTTTTCCAAGGAACCTTCCACACACACACGCACACACATCCACACACATGAGTTGGAGAGAAGCAATGTTGCTCCATGTAAGACTGTCTAAATTTATTAATAAAAAGACCTCCTCATCCACCTCATTAAGAAGGTAAATGAAGGCACTCAACGAGCACAACATTATGATGATGCCACACACACTCGTACACACACACACGCAAACACACATAGTCACTCTTCTTTCCCTTTTTATTAAGAAAGCAGGAAATATTTGGAATTGCTCTTTTGCTCCCCAGCACACATCAATCTCTTTTCTTATATCCGGACCCACCAAACACACATACAGTCACTCTCTCTCTTTCAGGCGTACATACAAACCATCATCCAACTTTTTTGAGTGAGAGTGAGAGGGAGAGCGTGAGTGTGTGTGTCCGTGAATTGATTCTCAAAAATAATTTCAATCTTTACTACAAATTTTCTGTGTGGGGATTCCTCGACGACTACATTCAACATTGACACATTTACAAGAACTACGAGGACTGAGAAAACTCGTACACTTGAGAAATACAAGGACTTTTTCCATCTCCCGATTTTAATACAAATTCATCCCCTCCGGTGTGGCAAGAATGAGTAAACGGGGAAACAAAAAAAGTTCATTCTTTTCATCCACACCTTCGAGTAATTAATTGATCCTGAAGAGTTTTCCTAGTACATTTACACACACACAATGTATTATTGTGTTATGCCATCAAATATTGATAGCTTTCGAGCCATACATGCACCGTATTTAAGCCAATGAAATTTGCTCTATTGTCAAATTGTCTTCGAGCTCGAAACAGAATTTTCCCAACAGAATTCTGCCTGGGTTTTTCGACAGAAATACGGTACACAGTACAAGAGGAAAATGAAGTGGGGGAAATGATTGTGAGTTTACAGGGTTTTTAAAAAGGTGTTGTGACATGGAAGGACCACTTGTCATCATTTTTTTAAGTTTTGATGCTACACAAAATAATTACAGCTAAATTATCGGTTAGCCCTTTGTATCTCCCTCCCCCTCTCACTCTCACTCCCTCTCAAGTGTTTGGACCATCATTGAAAAGAAAGAGTTTTGTAGTGTGCCAAAGAGGATTGACAGAGGATTCACTCCTCTCTCGCCTGCCCTGCAGGGTTTTAAGCTAAAAGGAGGTACTAAGCTCAGTGAGAAAGAAGAGGGACTAGCCAATAGGAAGACTAGCTCGAGGCGCAGTGGGCAGAATTTTCTACATACTTTTTTACCTGTACACACACACACACTGTACATGAGAGAGAGACGTTGGCTGATTATGTGAAGGAATGTATTTTTATTGAGTATACAAACCCGGAGTGGTGAAGGTACCAAAGGAGTGCACATTCACACACACACACACACACACACAGGATATGTATAATAATGATAAACAGATTGTAAAATACAAATGTTTGTTTGACAATAGCAACGCATAAGACTTGTTGCTGCTTGTTGGCTGTAACTCACACATCCCCACACACACCTATCCACCTCTCTCTCTCTCTGTCCCTGTGAATAAAGTAATGTGTGTGTGGTGTGTATTCTCTTTGTTTGTCTGTACAAATTGATGATGCTCATCGCGATGATGATGGTGTGTGTGTGTTGGGGGGGGATATTGAAATAGACAAGTTGCTTATTGAAAAAAATTGTTGGTACATTTTTTTGTGGGACTGTGTGAATCCTTCTGCTTCTCTCTCTCTCTCTCTCTCTCTCTCTCTATGCTTGTTGGGTGAATTGAGTTAAAGTGATGTAATATAATATATAATAAAATATTGTAAACTGTAAACAAAGTGTGAGGCTATTGTGTTAATGTCAATGTGTGCAGGTTGGCAAAAGAAAACAAGGTATGGCTCTGCTGCTCTACCTCTTTCCTCTCTATGTGTGTGTGTGTTGTACAGAGGATAGGATAGGTGTGTGTGTGGACTTGTTTTTCATTCGAAGGAAAGCAATCATCAATGTGAAACCTTGGAACGGTTCAGTCAATATTGATAATTGTGGGAATTATTGCTATTTCAAGTCATTGTCAGGTTTGACAATAAATATTACGATGATGATGATGGCCGAGGACTTGTTGACATAAACGAGGGGATAATGAGGAGAGAGGAAAGTGTATGTGAGTGTGTGTGTGTGGAGGAAGGTTGTCTCTATATAACACTACAACAATATTACACACCATCGCATGAAGAGAGAAGCAGTCAATCCCATGAAAATATCCTAGTGTCTTTGAGTATTGGTGTTTTGTACTCAAGTCCACACACACACACATACAAGAGAGGGGAGGAGGAGGAGAGAGAGAGAATAAATACTAATACAATGTGTCATCTCAAAGTTATGCTCACTATTTGCTATTATACACACACACACACTCACAGAGGAAGTGACTTTGTGTGTGTGCTCACGGCTCACAGCTTACAACACACAGCAAGTTATGGAGGAAGAGGGGGGAGAATGACTATGGACAAGAATGGGACAGGGAAGAGGTGGACAGTCTCTCTCGGTCAGAGATAGAAAGGGAGGAGAAGCGGACGAGTATAGGATAATTGCTTTGGATGATTTCGATAAAAGTTAGCAAGAAGCAGGGAAAGAAGCAATAATATAACAATGGAATGGACACACACACACAACTACTCAACCCTCGTGGATGGGTGTGTGCGTTTGTGTGGAGAAAGAGGAAAGGAGAGTAGACGAAAGAGAGTAACATATGAACATCATAAAGACGTCCAACCAACGTTTGTGACATGGAAGGCCTTCTTACTCCTCCTCTCTCTTTTCGTCTTGTTCAAGAAGAAGAAGAACATCCGAAACTTTTATGACTTTTCTTGTTCTCCGAATCCTGTGCCTCTCTGCTTCATCTTCTTTTTAGATGATGCCTTTGCTATCTCCTTCACAATTAATTTTATAGGGCTCCCCCGTATCCTTGCCATTTTCCATTAAAATGACGCGCCAGGACGATGTGAGTTGAATTTTTGCATGTATGCATGTACTCAGGTCTTTACTCTTCTTCTTTTTCTCAACCTCAAGCGTCTCTACCACTCCAAAATTCTCTGTCTCTTTCCTCCTTACCCCTTACACACACCCCGTGAGTGTGTGTGTGTGGGCTTCCTCGCCGGTGTGTGTGTTACTCCCGTTTGATATGCTTTCCTCGTCCCACAATTATTTTCATCCGTTTTTCTTCTTATTATCTTCCCCATTGATAAGAACTGACGCACACCCCACACCACACAGACAGAAAAAGAGAGAAAGAAACGGAGAGAGAGAATCCCTGGAGCAAAACGAGGAAACAACACACACACACACACACACAAAGTCATTCCCTTCTCCCCTACCACCTGCATTCTAATATATAAATGCTATTTCTCAAATTTAAAACTGTGTAATTAAAAGACTCTTATTAGAGAGCAGGACTCAAAGGGAAGCGGGAGAGAGGGAAAGGAAGGATGATGGAGGGTGAATTTTCCCCTCTTTTCTCCTTCCGTGTCTGCCGGCTTTTTGATGGGACAAAGTCAATTGGTGTTGTTGTGTATTGCCTTTTTTGTATTTGACTACAGATAATGTTACAAGTTGTAACATTATCTGTTGTAACTTACAGCAGACACACACACATACACAGAGACAGAGTTGTGGAAAGAGGGTGAGACTGAGAATAGAAGATAGTAATAAAATGCACACTTTTCCAGGGATTCTCGCCAACCCAGAAAGGAGAGAAGAGGAGAGGGAGAGAGGGAAAAGTGTAATTGATGAGTGGCTTGGAAAGACAGTGGAGTGCGGAGAAAAAGAAGAAGGAGAATTTGAAGAAGGGGGTAGAAGCGCTGGAGACAATGTCTGGATGGTTAGAGGCTGGAGAGGAGGAAGAAGAGCACAGATAGAGATTCAAATGGTGAGGAGGAGGAGGATGGTATTATAGCACCAAATATAGCCGTGTAGCCTGAGAGCACATTGAAGGATGTGAAAGTAAAGTAAAAGCAGCAGCAGAAGCAAAGCACAACCACCAAAAATTCTTGGTGGGCCATTCTGCCCCGTCTCAACTATCCCTGGCGTTGGGTTTTGCCGCCGCAAAAGAAGAAGAAGAGAAAGAACATCATAATGGATGTTGAATCTTGTGCATGGCATTACTATATATAGTAATACAATTATGTTTGGTCGAGTCCGCCACGCCACGAAAAGGGATAAATTTTCTTTTCTTTCTACTAACAACCCCGACCACTACTTGTGTGTGTGTGTGCTACACACACACACACACAGAATCTTCATACAAAACAGTCCCTCTTTTGATCCGTTCCAATAAGCAAAGAACTTTGCCCTATACTCTCTCCCTCTCTCCTAAAATTGTTATATTATAGGAGAGAGGAAGGTATACTATTTTCTTGTTCTTATAACTCCCGAAATCTCCAAAGCATCGTTCGTGTGTGTGTGTGTGTCTTGAAGCCACTTTGAAATACCACAGAAGCCAGGAGCTGGAGAGCGGATATTGCATTTATCATCAGAATCCTGAGAGAGAGAAAGAGAGAATGAGAATGTTAAGCAATGGCATGGAGTAAGACACACACACAATGTCCTCCTCTCTCTCTCTCTCTCTCTCTCTCCTGTAGAAATCTCTTTTTATGCAAGGGCAAAATTTGCGGCTATATATCAGTCCCTTCCCCATTCATACGCGTGCAATATTTCAGATATAATTGTTTTCACAAAGAAATTAACGAATGCCCAACCAAATATTAAGCAAACCATATACCGCGACATCGGAAATGAATCTTCTCAAGAGAGAGAGAGAGAGAGAAGGAGGAAGCACTATGAGCATCACCCAAAACAGTCTCGACCCTCCTTCCTCCCTTAACAGCCCTCTTCCTCTTCCTCGCTTAGGCATACCATCTTTTCTATACTACATATCCTCCTTTCATCAATAATAATAACAACGACGAAGGGGGAAGGGAGATGGCTTATTATATACATCATATTGTCCATACATGTACAAAGCCTGATATTTAATAATTAGCCATAGCCTCCTTCAAAGACAGTTTGATGACAGTCCTCGCCACAAAGTCTCTTCTCTCCACATAAATATATTATAAGATTTTGTTGTACATAATGAGTCTCTTGTAAAATGCACGAGAGAGAGAGAAAGACTTGGCAAAGATTTTCTATTCTTTTCTTCTATTTTCTATAATAGATTGCCATTTACGGAAGAACTGGGGAGAGAGGAATGTCTAAAAGGTAGCTTCGCTCATATATGGTGCAATATATAATGTGGAGAAAGTATACCTTGGTCTCAACTGTTGAGAAGAGGGTAATCTTGGGAGAACTGGAGAAGATACAAGTCAAACAGACTTCGACAATGACCAACTTGCATTATTTCTCCAAAGGCTGGCACAATCTCAATCTCTCCTCAATTCACGAATGAGATTCATTGTGTCCCTGGTTGTGTGCCTGTGTGTGTGTCCGTGTGTGTGGAGAGTGGAGAGAGAGGGCTCATGATATACTTGTCTTATTTCGATAAAAGGTTCTCCTCTCCACTTGTTATTGCTAGTTTTATTGGTCCAATTCCTATTTCTCTTTGTCCCTCCTCCTCTCCTCCCGCCTCCCCTTAACTATTAGAAATAAGAAGAAGATGATTCTGTAGTGGACACAGCATTCTCTCTCTATCCATCATCAGACTCTGTACAGTCCACACACACACACAGTACCCCTCTCTCTCTCTGTGTGTGGGTGTGTGTCTATGTGTCCTGTGAAGGGCTAAGCTTCCGCCAAAACTCTCTCAGCTAAATTAAGGCAAAACTTTTGATATTCTCAAGACAAAAGCAAACCATAGCTGGAAAAGTTGGTTGACACAATAACTTTATGACTATAATAATAATATGGCTGATACACTCACACCCTCCTCCACCTCCTCCTCCTTCTTCTCTCTCTACTGCATCTACTGCAGCAATGCCCATTTAACCTCTCCTCAATAATCTGTACCTTCATACTCAATAGTCCCAATGTTTATGTGTGTGTGTTTCTACTCCCGGAAACTCCCGCACACAATGGAGGATCATCCTCCCGACCAGCTAATATACAAGTCAATACCGATTACAAATGAAATTCAAAGTCCCACGGAATGTCTTCCTTCCCTCTTTCTTCTCCTCCACTGTAGAAAAGCCCTTCTCAGTATTTTGGATACTGTAGCTTTTTCTTGTCACCAAAGAACCACCAAGGGAGGAGAGGGAGGGTAGACAAAAGTCACCAGGCATAATGAGATCAGCTTAAGGGATATCACCAAAAGTCGTCAGCTCCTCAGTGGCCAATATCTATATCTATTCACAGTGTGCATACACAAGTTTATAATGTGTATAGTTTACTGCCTCTCTCCATCTCTCTCTCTCTCGTTCTCATTCACTCTGATCAGGTATTCCGAGTTGGTGAATTGGAAATGGAGAAATGAGCTGTTAGATTATTTTCAAGGGATATACAGGGAGGGAGGAAGGGGGGAGAGAAATTTATACAGAAGATTGTGTGTGCTAATCGAGTGTCATCCTTGGGTGAATTGAGAATAACCAATGTGAAGTATAGGAGGGAGAAGGATTTTTTGTCTCCTCTCTTCCCTCTCCTCCCAAATATATAAGAGAGATGAAGGGAGTGGATAATGTTTTTCTAGAATAGAAAATAGGAAAAAACGGCTCACTCGGGAGAGGGGCGACAATGAGAAAGAAAGAGAGAGAGAAAGAGAAAAAAAGGAGGTAGCGGGTTTTTTACCATGCATTTCTCAATATCACAAGGCAATCTTGAATCTTTGGCACCCGGAATAACGAAGAAAAAATGAGTGGATAAACATCCAAATGAAGCGGGCAAAAGCACGGGAGGGAGTTTTACAACTCCCTTATCTCTCGATTACACGACGCCAACAGCTTTTTTGTCATCTCCCAGTCTCTCTCTCTCTTTACTTGCCTAATTTCAACTCTCAGCTTGACGCAAAGACGTCGTATAGCCCGCCATATCACAAACCCATTCCTAATCCTACAAGAAATTCCTTCTTTTTTCTCTTCCTCTTCCTCCTCCTCCTCTCATATAAAATGGAATATAAAACTATATACAAACACACACAGTCTGTGTGTGTATGTGTACATATGTACTATGTTTGTGCTTGCTGGGCCTACCTTTGACTGTCATGCTGGAGACCTCAAGTCATTCACAATGTGCCTCCTTCCAATGTGTATTTTCTTCCTCCTGCTTTTCTGTCGTTCAAGAAGGCTGCTGCTGCTGCTACTGTCTCATATGTCCCATGGTAGTCTCACTTCATATTCCCTCCAAATATCACCACCATTTCTCCATATCACCTTGTCTTTACAAAACTATTCATTAATTTCTCATACACCATACATTACATCAGTCCCCTCCTTCGCTATTCTTCCCCGCACTATTTCTCACCACCTCTTCTCTCTTCTCTCCCTATCTTTGTCTCTAATATTTGATGTGTAACTTCACTTTTTATTCCCACTCCTCACATTCCACAAATCTTATCCCAAAATCCTCTTCAACAACTTTTCCCCCTTCTCACAATGATTGATTCCTCCAAATTTTTCTCTGAAACTTGATAAATATATCACAATTATTCATGGACAGACCAATCCCTCTCATGACATTCCTTTTCAAACAATCCTAACACTTTTTGTTAAAAAAACAGCCACAGTTTTATACGGTATTTTTTGCAAAGTTTAAAAATTCACAGGTACAATTAATTCGTCCACGAAGGCGGCCACAAAGTCACAAAATTCAAAACAAGCAATTTGTCTCTATGGAATATGAATAAAAAAACGAGAAATATAATGACGACCTGACACACGATCCACTACTAAAGACTACAGGTGAAATGAGAGACACAACAGTCAGGGGAACACATGCATTGATGTTACGGCATTCAACGCTTTGTAGTGTACAGTGTGTGCACAGTGTGTGTGTGTGTGTAAGGGGGTTTTAATGTGTAAAGAGCAGACACAAACTTCCCATTCATGCATCAAGAGACATGAGAACCATATTCCCCCTAAGGCCAAAGCCTCCAGCTTCTCTCTACCTTTCTGTCTTTCTGATTCTGCCTCTTTTGGTAGAGACATCAAAATAATCGTTTACAAAAATTTGTAAGAGAATAAACAAAAGTTAACAATGGAGAGGAGGAGGAGGAGGAGAGGAAGGAATTTTTTTAAGTGAGTCAATTGTCAATTTTGAGTTGTCATCTCTTCCCAATAAAATGTAGTTGAGTGTAATGAGACGAGGTATTTAGTAAACAATTGAAATAAACGAGAAAGAATGATGGGACACCCTTTCTTTCGCTATGCTATGTGTGTGTTTTTTGTTTTTATTTATGGATAGCTATTATGTAAAAGGAGAGGAGCGGGTAGAAAATAGTACAAATTGATTTTCCTCCTAAATTGTGTATCATATTTATTTTGTAAAATGAAGCCATAGATTTTGATTGTAGGAGAGTGTGTTGGGTTGCATGAGGATGAGTATAGATCATTTATATGGCCTCTCCTCCCGAGGAAAAGGAACTGAATGGGGAAAAGGAACGTTTGAGTTGAAAAGTGGGCTGTTTGTATCGTATAAAATTGTGTATTATATGGCATTGGGAGGAGAGAGAGGGAGGGAGGGAGGAGGGAGATGTGGAGTGTGTATGTATGGGTTTGGGAATTGTATTTGATGTGGAAATAAGAATAATAGAATTGTGTGTATATACACAATTTGGTACATGGGGATGCGGATGAAGAAGGAAGAAGAAGAAATGGAGGAATCTGGTGGCTAAGGTTATTGTATCGCATTTGAATTGCATTTTTCTACAGACAGAGAGAGAGAGAGTTCGGGGTTGGGTGTCGGGTAAACTAGTTTTAGCAACAGTTGCTAGTTTATTCTATTCGTCGTCGTCGTTTTCCTAACCTCGAGCCATATATAAGGCCATAATCTGTAATCAAATTTTGTACAATTGTCTTTGCTAGCAATGCTGCTTTATGACTCGGAAAAAGAAGAGATACACTTTATTTTGCAAGGGAAGAGTTACACTCGACGGCAAGGGCGATATTTTAAAAAGAAGAGGAGAGGAAGAAGAAGAACAGCACACAATATAGGTCTCAACTTGCATGGAGGAGGGAAGGGAGGAGAGGAGAAGAGGGGGAAAAGTCGGAGATGAGACTTCCACTTCTTCTTCTTATATATCCACATCCCATCCCATGGAATCCACCATTCAACCTTATGTATTTGTATATTTTATTGTACCCTCTTCGCTTAATAGGACCAACACACACACACATCCACTACAACATGTGCAGAGACATGGGTCCTTGGGTTATGTTACCCCGTTTACTCTCTTCTTTTTCTACTGGAGGAGGAGGAGAAGGAGCGAGAAAACTTTGATCGACTTTGTAATAGCGGATGTTTCAACGGATTTGAAAAAAGAAACTAACTCTCTTAGCAGTGATATCAAGCCGCCGTGGAGAAGGAGAGAGTCAAAAACTTTGCATTGCATTTTCATTTAGAGCTCTATCCCCCCCCCCCCCCTCTCTCTCTTCCTTCCACTTCCTCCTCTCCATGGATCTCTTTGTATTATGATGGCACACACACACGAGTTGAATATGAGGTAAAACGTGTACACTTGTTAATAGTCCTTTGCTCCTTCCTCTCTCTCCCCTTCCTCTCTGACTTTGGCTAACAGCCGGAACAATATTTCTCCATTTTCTCCATAAACCACTTACCATCTGCATAAATAAGTGTGTGTGTGTGTGGAGGAGCGTCGAAATTGTATTATTTCCCAGTGGCTTCTACATTACATTAGGAAGGGAGGAAGAGGAACAAGAGTAAAGGTGGAATGTAGTAAAGGAGGAGAAAGCTCATGATGAATTGAATTGAGATTCAACCTGCTCGAAATGTTCGACTAGTCTCTCTTATATGCTTATATCTCCTAGTCTCTTTCTGGAGAAAGGAGAAAGCCGGAAATCTTTCTCTCTCTCTCTCTCTCTCTCTCTCCTAAATCCTCAGGTGGGCAGTGGACGAGTAACGAAGATTCTAGGCTTGTCAATTTTCTCTCTCATTCATTTTTTTATGTACTATTCTCCAAAGATTTTTGATAAAAACTGTGCATTCTCTCCCCCATCTCTACACATGCGAGTATAAGGTCATATTTTTGATACACAATCCCATGTGTGTGTGTAGTTAGACAGAAAAAGGAAGGAAGGGAGGACAAGGAAGGGAAAAAATACGACAACTACGTCCTTCTCTCTCTCTCGATGCTCCATGCCTTTTTTTTGTTCACTGTCTTGAGTTTCAAAACTCAAAAGACTGGCATAAATTGGCAAAGAAACGAGACAGAAGAATCCTCAAAGCTGCTCAGATTTAAAAAGCTTTGCTTTTTTCGGGATCAAGTCAAATAGCTCTCACAAAAACTTTTTTCAAGCTGAATCATCATGCCATAATAGCTAAAGCCCCTATGAAGAAAGCTTTCCTGAACTCTCTCTCATTGAAATAAGTTGAGGCTCTCTCTCTCCCTCACACATAGAAAGGACAAGACACACAGGGGCACACACACAGAGGAGAAGGGAGTCTATCTATGAGATGATACAGTCTCATAGGAGAGAAGTGGTGCAGAAGAACTCGACGTCGTCGTTGATCGTCGAACCTTCTGTCCCACCAGCCACCAAAAACTCAGCTCAACCTTCCACACAACACCACCACTACTACCATCAGCACACACACATACAGTGTAGGCAGTCACACCACGGTCATATCCATGGTGGGTAACCAAATTGTCATAACTCTTCCTGTATCCCACATCCATGGAAGTCCCTAATAAATGCATGAGCCATCACCGCAGATGCTCCACTTATTTATTTCCACTACTTCCGCTCACCCGTCTCACATTCACCCCACCATCATCCAAAACCCTTGTCCATCTTCCTCTCTCTCTCTCTCTCTTTCTCTACACACACACTCTCTTTCAAGGTCTTTGTGAGTTCTTGAGCACGACTCTCCTCTCTCTCTCTTCCTGCTTTTGTCCCCAGTTCCGGTCTCTCTCCTCCCAGAGAAAAGGGGAACAATCCCGCATTCTCCCTCCTTTTCCCTTCTCTCGGCATAGGTATTCGGTGTACAAAACCCGCATTCTTTTGAGGGAGGGCGTCGGAGTGCAAAATATGAAATCACCTGTACCTGCTACCCTCCTCCTCCTCCTCCTCCCTCTTTCCAGGAGGTGGAGAAAGGTGGCTGTGATTTTCTTTTCTTTTACCGTACAGAGTGTTAAAAAAAGTGTACAAGTGGGTTTTGCTCAAGAGAGAGAGAGAGAGAGAGAGTGTGTGTGTGTGTGGAGGGCCGCCGCTCAAAGTAATCTCAAGTCAGCTCAACATGCTCATCGACTAAATATACAAAAATGGAAAGGAGGAAAGGAACATTACCATAAATCAACCACTGCTCTGTGCCTGACATCAAGTTTTGTAAAAGGCGAGGCATGGCGAATGGGTTTTGGAAATTACGAAAAGGCCTCGTAACGACAACTGTCACAAAATTTATTAGCTCATAAGATTCTCAGTTCGACGCCCATTTGGGACCCAGCAGCCGATAGAACAAGACCGACAATCTCTCTCTCTCTCCTCCTATTCTTCTTTTAGCTACAATACCAATACGAAAATGAGCCCAAGGCGCTCTCCATCCTAATTCGACACATACACACACACACACACACTTTATACACATAATACAAGTCTAAAACCAACACACACATACACACACACCGACACAAAATTGTGGGTTTTTCTTCCACTCTGCTTCTGTTTCTGTAACAAGACCCACCTCTTTCCCCTCACCGCTTTTTTCAATTCCTTCATCATCACACGACGAAGAGGAAGAGGAGGAGGGAGGATGATGATCATCACCCACCTTCATTCGATACACCGTAAATCATTTTTTCCCATCTCAAACAATACCTGCGCATCCCATTACCACAATCCTTTCGAATTGGCATTTTCTCCCCCAAAAAAGAAATAATCTCCAATATGCAACCATTCATCCAAAGACAAATCCACACACACACACACAATCTCTCTATCTTCACTTTAGCCCCGATGATGACACTTTAAACACATAAAAAAATTCCACACACACACACGGAGATGTGGGTTGAGCGTATATAAAAAACTGTACTCATAAATTAGGACTAATATTATTATTCTTTTTTTGGGGAGGAGGGAAAATAGTGCATTCATTTTCCCTCCCTATAGATCCCGGACGACATATTTCAAATCGTATTTATATTCCATATATTTGTGCATACGTGTGTGTAAGCGTGTGTGTGCTTTTGGACGCAGGAAAATGTATATTTGTGTGACAAACTACGGAGCAATTTATTTCTTGTCAATTTTTAAGAGGAAAAAAGAGAGAAACGAGAAAATAGGGGAGGGAGGAAAACAAGTGGAGAGTCCAGTTCACTTACACACACACACACAACAGAAAGTGAGGGAGGAAGGGAGAGTTTGTGTGGATATTTGTGGGGCAGAAGAATAACTTGAAGGATGAGTTTGGTCGGAAGCGGAAATGCTGAGAGAGAGAGAGATGCTCCTCTCACATTGCTTACAACTCTCTCCTACTTTTGTAGCGCTTTGTATACGTACGAGAGAGTGTGTGTGTGTGTGTAGCTAACCTGGCTCCAAGCATCCCGATAACTTGACAAAGAAACATACAGTTTGCCAAGTATTTTCCGGTGTCTGGTTTCGTTTAAAGCTCAAGGAATCAACCACGGAATCCTTGCATCGTTTATGTCTCTCTCCTTGTCACGTCAATACCCGCATCTCTCTATTTCTCTCTCTCTCTCTCGTGTGTGTGTTGCCTATAAAGTCACAACCACCAGCAAAAAGGGGCTTAGGAGGGTGCGAGACCGAGAGAGCTTATAAGATGAAGGCATATAAGTGTACAAAATACACACCACAGAAATCATAGCTTACCACAACACACACACACAACTTATTTCCTCAGAGAGAGTGTGTGTGTTGTGTGTCTATGGACTCGTTGATTCTCACGACCTCATCTTTCAGTCATCAACACGCTCGTTCATGATGCACTTCCCTCGTCGTACGAAATCCTGTAGTCCCCCTACTCTCTCTCTCTCTTTCTTATTTGTCGACTATGTGTGCGTGTGTGTGTACGTGTGTACATGTATGGCTTTTGTGAATGTGTCTGTCTGGTGTTTACAAAAGTTTCCCCTCTCCAGAGTTTGACCTTATTAAAGCACACATATTGCAGTCTTATCTTCCTTCCTCCCTGACCACAAAAAGAAGGCAGACCAGACTTCTTATAAATATCAACAAAGAAAGAGAGAAGAAGGGGAGGGGAGGGAAGGGGAGAGAGATACAACTTTTATGTGCTCACATCCACAATTCCTCCTTCTATTATAATAATCCTAAAATAAAATCTTGTTTCAAATGTTTTTATAGAACCTGTTGTGCTCTACACATGTAATCTGTATTTATTTATCCTTCACAAAAATTCACACAAACATGGAGAAATTGTACATTACGAATTTTTACATGAGCATGACGTAAGTTGGCGTACAATAATATAAATAATATGTACACACCCACGACACACTGATTCCCCATCGTTTCGTTTCGTATGAATTTTGAGTCATTAAAGATGAGTAGACAAATTATACTTGCCCTGTAAAAATACTTTTTTACAGTACTCATCTTTTAACCCTTGCCTTTGTAGTGTAGCTATTAAAATGTTATCTGACTGTTGTGTACATATGAATTGTACAGTGGGAGCACAGGGCAAAGATTTGGATGGAAGATTGAGAGGGTGGGAGAAGGACAAGCAAATGCAGGTAGAGAGAAAGAGAGAGGGAGAGATCATCATGGCATTCAGATCCGTTTCCACTCTGATGCCTCGCACCAGATCATTGTATTCTGATAAGTCGATAATTCACCACTAATTTTACTTTACTTACTCACTTTCGCTTGTAGTAGTAGTATGTAGTAGTAGTAGTGGTGGTGGAAGCTTTTTGGAGCAGGATGCGATCGTGATGATCGCCATGAACCATGCAATATCCTCACTAATTATTTCAATTCTTCCTCCTGGTTACTTCACTCTCAAAACCTCCTCTCCTTCTCTCTTCTTCTCTCTCTACTATCCATACAATGTATGTATGTAGGATGCTTTCCACACGCATGTGTGTGTGTCGATGAGAGGAACATTTCTTGAAAAGCAGTATAAAGTCTTCCCAACTAAATCATGGTGAAGAGGAGGAGGAGGAGGGAAAGAGAAACCCTCAATAATGTTCAGAATCCAGAGAGAAAGAGAGAGAGAGAATGAATAGGAAAAGCTCTGCTCATATTACGATTCCTCAATTCCATTAATGTCGACTGTTTACCTTCCTTTCGGACTCATTAGTCTGGACGATTCTTGACGAACCTTCTTCATCTCTCTCTCTTCCCTAATTCTTCCTTGCCTTCTGTTCCCAAACCCAAGATGATATTATTGTTCATCTCCCTTCACTTCCCTCCTCCCTCCTTCCTCTTCCCTCTTTCCATTTTCTTAATATAAACTTTCTAGAAATATTTCTCCACTTGTTCCTCCCCCCATACATACAGTAGTTATACATTCTAGGTATATTATGCAATCATCAAAATTTCTCCTTCTTCCTTCATCTGTAATAATTTCTTATCCCATCACATCACATTGCACACACACAAACACACACATCTATCCCCCCTCTCCACTCTCCACTCTTAGTCTAACACACGATTTTATTTTATACTCAACTTGTACAACTTTTCCAACTCCTGAAGAGAAGACAAGATTTTGTCGATTTCCACTCTTCTCCTCCTTTTCATAATGCTAGATTCTACATGTATGCATAAAACACACACACTTTCCACTGTGCAAAGAAGAGATAAAAACAGTGCAAATTTTCATACCCCTTGAATCCCCCCTCCTCTCTTACTCTCCCTTTTATCTAATCTAATCTAATGGTCATAATCATGAAAAACTCTTGAACAATAAGGCACACTCAGGGAAAAAAATTTCTCAGCTAAAGCGATGTAATTAAAACGGAGAGCGCCCGACGGATGGGACAAATGTACAAAATGGATAAACAAGTGGGGATATGTACGTGTGTGTGTGTGTGGGAAGTCAACTATTTCTGTACAATATCCTTATAATTATGTACAAAGCCCAGAAGTCAAGGGTTAGGACTGTCATAACAAGTTGACATTAGACAAGGAGGATGAGGGAAAGAAGTTGTTGTGAAAATTAATAATAAAAAATTATAATCATGACTAAATTGTTTTCATTTGTCCACAGAGACTTCCCCTTTGTGCTTAACAACATGTTCTCATTTACTTGAGAGGACAATATGAAGTGGGGAAGATTTCTCTCTCTCACACACACACGCAGAGGATGAGAGAGGATGATGAAAAATATAAGGAGAGGGGAATGTTGTAGCTTTTTTGGAATTCAAGAAAATGGAACATGTTTACCATTATCACGATGGAGGGGTGTGGAGAGGAGAATAGGATGTACGTCGTATATGAGCCATGAGATTATACACACACACACACACTCTTGATCTATAAAGACACAGTCAAGGAGTAGGAGGAAGAGAGTAAGTGAGAGAGAGGGGGAGAGAGAAAAAAAGAATGAATGAAAAAGGGAAGAAATGTGAAAAGAGGAGAGCGGGAAAAGTCGGATGCTATTGGAGTGAACAGGAAATGGCGTTACGATCTCCTGCGCTCGCTTCACACACATTATACATATGTATGGAAGGAAGGGAGGAGGAGGAGGAAGAGAGGAGGATGAAAAAAATTTCCTTCATTCATGCTTTACGCGACAACCACGAAAATGTTTCTTTCATCGCACCACATGCAAATGATGATTGTTTTGCACAGACACCTCAAATAATCGTTGTAATCCTCCTACTTTGGAATCCTCCCACAAAATACTTCTCCTCCTCCTCCTCCTCTATTCAACTCTTTCACTCGCCGCTGTGTACATGAATGAGAAAAATTCTGAGCAGAGTATTTGCATTTCTTGAATTTTTTTGCACACATCCACTTCCACTACTGTCCTTACAGTGTAAGCCATACTACACACACATAATGCAAAGATTTGAGAGAGAGAGAGGAGTAAAAGAATCGCTACATACCTATAGCATGGAATAAAGTATTGTGTCTTTTGTTTTACACACTAAGTTTCCACATACTGTACAGATGGGAATGTAGTGTATTTATACAATTTATTTTATTTTTACAATTTTAAATGTGTGCAATGTGTGATTGTGTAATACATACAAGGTATGTAGCATGAAGATGAAGAGGGAGAGAGAGAGAGAACGATGGGAGGAACAAGAGAGCGTGATCACTATCACAACTCAATAAACCTGTGATTACCCGAGGAACATTAATGGTCTGTCTCAAGCGTAACTTGTCGGTTACTTACTCACACAAACTTGAGAGATTATCTTAGGTACACAAAGCTCAGGGAACCAAGACACCAGACACACAGATGAAGAGATGAACATTTCAATGGAGGATAGGATAGGAGTAGGAGAGGAGAGGATGGAGGGAGATCATGTACAAAAAAAATTACACTCACTCCATCGTACCCCCTATTCATACATGTATGATCCCGACTGTACTACATGAGTAGTTTACACACACACACACACGTCACACCATATTTGCTATTATTGTTTGGTGTGATAGAAAGAGGAGTGCTTACCTGCAAATGACACTCAGATAGAAGTGGATAGGAGTGGGATGATTTCTTGCGATGTGTGAATGTCAAAGATGTGTACGCGAAGGAGATAATATAAATTTTTGAAGGCACAAAAATGTCTACACACAAAAGTACATTTGTTTTTCCCAAAGATAAAATGTCAATGCTTTCAATATTCGCACGCCTCCTCACAAAACACAGTGTTTGTCGACCCACGAGGGAAAAAAGTTGCAGTCAAACCACAAATAACATTACTCAGATTATCACACACATACACACACATAAGAGAATCAATTTGAAATCAGCAGTAATCGGCACACACCATTTACTCCATTCACGAGAGAGAGAGAGACAAGTGGAAGATAATAGAGAGAGAAAAAAATTATTTTTCTCTCTCTTTCCACTATTTTTCTCTTTTGAGTTCCGTGGGGTTAGAGAGTGTGTGTGTGTATTGTGTTAAGTGTGTGTGTTTTGTATGAAGAGAGGGGATCCAATGGATCATCAATCCTGAGGAACGAGAGAAGAAGAAGAAGAGGGGGAAGAAGAGGAAATTCGTGGGATTATTTTTCTCACATTATTTTTCTTATTATTATTATTATCCTCGTTCTGGTTATTATTCTTTTTTTGAACATCTTGTTTTGCCACCCCAATATATTGCACTCTTCCCTCCCAAATGGAGGTGGGGTGGGGTGTGTGTTTTTGATATATGTGCAAAGAAATCATCCAGAAATTATTGTATTTTTGTCAAATCCAACAGAACCACACACTACACACCACACGTATGTACATGGGTGTGAAGGGACGAAGAGAAAAATTTAGACACAGAAACAAAAGGGTGGGCTAAGTGAGAGAGGGGGAGGGATGAAGAGAGAGAGAGATCTTGTTGAGTTAAAGTTGAAGAGACTCTCCTCTCTTTTCAAATTTGACTAGATGGATCCTCACCACACACACACTGACACACAAGGAGGCAGAGCACCGTCACCACCAAACAACACCACTACACAGTCCCAGTTACAGTCATGTAATGTAATCAACTTGGAGAGCAATCAAGATGGGCCAAGCCGTTTTTCTCTCTCTCTCCCTCCCTCTTTCTCTTATTGCCTTCACACACACTCACGCTGTATGCACAGATACATAGATAAAGGAAGAGACTAATCTGACGATTAAAGTTATTCCAAATATGAGATTGCCAATGGTTTTTTAGGTGAGTACGACTTGAGACGAGGATGGGGGGTTTGTCCGTACATTACATTCTACACTTCTTATACATATAGAAGGTTATGTAGAATATAGGAGGACAAAATAAATAAGTGTACACTACTAATACAGGAGAGAGAGTCAGTCAATGTAGATAATAAACTATTTCATAATTCTAAGTATATCTTGAGCACACAGAGAGAGTACAGAAGAAGAGGAGGAGGTTGTTTTGAGAGACAGACGAAGGAGTCAGTAAGTGTACAAGATTCATTTGAAGGGATGTCGAGTTGCGGACTAACATACACACACATTCAGTCAGCATAGATTATTAGCACAAACACTCTCTTTAGTACATAGTCAAATATAGTATAATAGGACAGGCAGGCACAGGCAGGCACAAAGATGTAAAGACGGAGGTAGGCTTGTGTGTGTGCATAAGGTATTTTTCTGCTGTCTTAGCTGAGGAATTATTATTATTACATGTGCGAATGTGTCGGTAAGGTCGTAGGAAGTAAAGAGAGAAGGAGCTGTGATATGTCATGTTAGTTGTGAGAGGAGAGAGTGAGTGTGTGTGTGTGTTGGTTAAAAGAGGGGCACCCGAAATAACTTGACTGTAGTATGGAGCAGATGAATAATATAATGTCACACCTGCACCGGCACATAAGGAAGAAGGAGAAGAAGAAGAAGAAGGAGAGGAGATGGAGGATGCAACAAACATGTACTCACACCCGGTATAATTAGAATGTTTCGCTGCCACTCTAAATTTAGAATTGTTTATGAGCAAACAAACAACGCTTTCATCTATAGGTATGATTAGATAAACCCGAAATACCCACACACAAACACACACACACCCATTTCATTTCATCCACTTTGCTTATTGGAATTGGCCTTTTTTCCCTCTCCCTTTCTCTCTCTCTGTCTCTCTCACACACACACTGCCTCGTGTGTTGTTGTGCGGAAGGATACACATACACGAAGTCGTATACAGTGTCAGTCTTACTACAGTAGCCAGCTGGCTGGCTCTTCTCCTCGTGTTTGTTTCTTTCTTTTCTCTGTAGATATGAATTCATATGAGGAGGTATGTGAACTCGGGAGTTTCTCAGGCAGACAGAAAGAAAAGAGGCTATAGGAAATTATTTCATTTTTTATGATGGGAGAAAAGGGCCATTTGGATGATCACATATTGTTGTTGTTTGTTTGTGTGTGTGTTATGTTATGTTGGTTAAGAGAATTCCACACACACAAATAATAGACATGATTGTGTGTTCCTCTCCATTATAATGTTATGAAGGATATAATAAAAGATAAGGATTTTTGGCACACTTTTGATTGGTCCCGTTGAAAGATACAAAGGGGGAAGAGGGAATGTTTATTTAATAAATTGTTGTTAAATAATAGAGAAAAGAGAAGTTAAAGTCATGCCATGATAGAGATGGATGTGGATGATAGAATTAGTGGAGAAAGTAATAGGACTACACACACACAACACAGTATATCCTGTCGGGGATGAATGTACAATACAGGGAGGGAAGAGTATAGGTGGGAATTGTGTGATGAGAGTTGGGAGAGAATGCTTCAAAGGTTGGTCGGATCCGGGTCAGGAAAAGCAAGGAGGAAAGGCATTGAAAAAAACGAGAGAGAGAGAAAAGAATATCGAGCGACTAGGTTTTTCGGTGTGCCTGTATTTCTTGTACAATATAAGGCTATAAAAGTTCGTAGTGGGGAGTTGTTGATGGTGCAGGGCGAATTTTGATAGTCTCTCTCTATTTCGTTCGTCGTCATCCGAATACACGGAGAGGGAGAGAGAGAGTGGGGACTAATGTGAGTCACAAATAGGTTATATACCTGTGTGTGTATGGCATCATTAAGTCGCTCTTTAATGCCTGTCTCGAGCGAAGGGTCAGCATGACATATCCTAAATGTCAAGCAGACATGTTGTAAACAATGCCGGATTGGAACAATAGAGTCAACTATGACTTATGCAGTTTAGTTACGTATTTTCGTGTGTGTGTGTGTAGTTTGCCAGCAAAGCATTTTAATATTGAGACTCTCTCTCTTTTATATCATAATAGTGGAGGAGAGAGTAATAAGGACAGGGCGGACGGAAACCAATCTGACATTCAGCAGATGCAGCAACTAGCAAAGCGAAACAAGATAGAGAGGAAAAGAGAATTAGCATTGCTTTGCTTTGGTTGGGGAAATTGAAGCAACTTCTTGATACTCCATTCCACTCGACTATTCCCTGCTATTCGAATTGTGAACGATCCAACGACATTCCATCAGAGGTTTGTCTCTTTCTCCACACACACACACACACACAAAGTTCGGGAGAGAGAAAAAAAGATTGAAGTGGGAGAGAGGAGGAGAAAGGGGTACAAAAACGAAACGAGACGAAACGAACTGGAGAAAAAAAAATATGATGAGCTACCTGGGCTGGGTTCAGTAAAGGCCCATCAAATGTTTAGAGAGAGAGGGAGAGGAGACAGTAAAGAGAAGAATGCCTTATACACAACATAACACACACACAGGGAAGGGGGAAAGGTTTGAGAGAGAGAGAGAGAGGGAGAGAGACGAAGAGACACTGTCGATATTCGTCGAGAGAAATAGATGGCCAAGAACAATTTGACACGATCTATGTCTACTGCTGTTTCAGCATTGCTATCTCGGAAAGTCCTGTCAGACAGCAAAGCAGGGGAAAAGAGGATGAATCTGCAACTCTTTTTCTCCCTCTTTCTCTCTTTTTGTCTCCTACCTCTCGCATATTTATTGCCACGGTAAAAAATGCATCAAATACATGGACAAAATGCATGGTTCCTATCACCCGAATTGACATTACTTTTCAGATGAGTCTCTCTCTTTCTTTGTGTCTCTCCCTATCCAAAACAAGAATAAGAAGACGCTGATGCAGACCAACTCTTCTTCTTCTCTGTGATTCCTTACTTCCAATCTATCTTTTTGAAGAGAGAGGAGAGAGAGATGTTGCTCTTCGCTCCTCAACAACTATCCCTGAAAACCCTATGGAATGATGGGAAGACAGAATAAAGTCCCGAGACTCTGTTTTATATATTGTACATTATGTACTACAGAGTATGTGGACCAAGACCATCCTTTTTCGGGAGTAAAAAAAGAAAAATCTTCCTTTCTCCCTCTGTCCTATCTACCTTGTACAATATACAAAAAAAAGAGAGTACATAATAACACACACATGTATATTTCGGCTGTGCTGTGTGTGTGTGTGGAGACTCGATATAGACACCTCAAGCACTCATTTTTCTCACAACCCGCATTGATATCGATCAGCCTTGTTCTCCTCTTTCCCATCCCCTCCACACGTACTTACATACACACACACTACACGGCACACACATGACTACATAGTACATACATAGTCACAATGCTTCTTCTCCAGAGTATTTCTATCAAGCTTATTTATGCAGCCAAAACGACATTATCCTATGAAAAATAGCAGTCAACAGCACATGAATAATCGTCTGTATACCATTTCATATGAAGACAAATGAACCAAGTGATAGCTGTGCTAAAGCACTTGTGAATTCCCTATTTTTTCTTCTCTCCTCTCTTCCTCTCTTCTTTTCTTTCCTAGTCACCCAACTCGCATCATCATTAAGAAGAAGAGGAAAAGATTTTCCCTCAGTTTTCTCCTATCCAATCACCCAATAAGCCATTGTGTGCGTACATGTGTGTGTTATGTATGTGTGTCTACACTTATGTACACAGGAGTAGTGTAGCTCATGTAAATTCCTAACCTAATCTCTGCCCATATAGAAATGTGCAGAGACTCTTCCTCCTTACATGTGTCTTCCCTTAAGCACCCTACCTATGCTAATGAGAATATCTTTTGCAAAATTTCTACTTTTCCTCATTTCAAAACTTCCCTTCCTTTTTCCAGGCCCATCTACTGCAGTCTCCAGTATACACACACTTGTTAGAGATCATAAGAGTCTTTTAAGGGAAGTAATGTCATGGATGACTCCTTGAGGATAGATTAAAACAAGCGGGATCCTCCTTGTATGGACGATTAGAGGGGAAAGGAGGGTGCATATGTAATATTGGCTCTTGGTCAGCCTCATCATGTGTCTCCCCTTTTTATATGTATGCAGTAAGAGGGAGGGAGAAAGAGAGAGTGTGTGTGTGTGGAGTGGGGTCGTCTTGTGCTCTTCCAACCGCTTACACCTAATGCCCAGTACATTAGCACTTGAGTCAGTGGTTTGAGAGATAACAGTCTCACGCTGTATCCTCTCCTACAGTCGAATATTAGACAGAGTAGGAATAGAACGGCTGATTAATGGTCCTACCTCTTGTGTGGATGTGGATGTGTGTGTAGGGTTGTACATACTCAGTCATATCTCATAGGTTCATATCGTGGGGCCTTGGCATGGCAGGGCATGGTCATCGCCGTAGGTGTGGCCCACCTTACAATAACACCAATTTTTATGAGAAAGACCAAGCATAAAAAATATCCTTTTTGTGCAATTCCCAAAATGTACAACCAAAAGCATGGGAGAAGAGAGGGAGGGAGGGAGAGGGAACATCGTGATAAAATAAAATATTGTAGAAGTGTGTGTGTGTGCCTGTGCTTTTTGCTATCTATAAACGTAAACTCATTAATTAGGAACGCCGGAAGTAGCGATTTGTATTTATGCTTTGTTTTCCATTTGAATTGGCAAAAACTCTTGTAGATACATCCATTCACACACACAGAGTGAGAGTGTGTGTGTGTGTGTGCAGCGTGTGTAGATATGGAGAGAGACATATTTTCTTCTTCTTTTTATTACACGCTCTTGTTGTTTCCTCCGTGAAAAATCATTTATTTATATCCACTACAAGCGCAAACTTTCCGCTATCACTTTGCCTTCTCCTCCTCCTCCTCATTTAAAACCATCAGCAACACACACACACGC
This sequence comes from Pygmarrhopalites habei, assembly GCA_009870185.1. NCBI lineage: Eukaryota > Metazoa > Arthropoda > Collembola > Symphypleona > Arrhopalitidae > Pygmarrhopalites > Pygmarrhopalites habei. The sequence continues at coordinate 22,640 of WJFB01000166.1, read as the reverse complement.
ACATATACACAAATATGTATATTAAAATGAATGCTAGGAAAATTCCCCCATGAACTTTTTTCCTCCCTCTCTCCATCTCGTCTCTCTCTGTCTCTCTTTCTTGACAAGAGAGCACAACTAGAACACAATATCATCACTCACAAATTTCCCATCGCCAACTCGGCTCTCTCATCAGTCTTCCCTTCTCAAACTCTTCTCTCTCTCTCTCTCTCTCTCTCTCTCTGTATAAGAAGAAGAATTAGTAAAAACGTTCACACCAACTCAAACTAAGACTATACATAATTAAATAACAGAAATTTCCTCCCTCCTTCTTCCCTACTTTTTTTTAATGTTCCTCTTCACACACACACAGAATGCACATGCAAATTGTTTCGGTCATTTTGGTGCATTTTTGCTTGGAATTAAATTAATTTTTCCTCCACGACACGCATCAAACTTTTTTTTAATACTGTGAGCAAATAAAGGATGATGATAATTACACGGGGTTGGCTAAAAGTCAAGTGAGAATATGAGCGCTATGCATGTATTTTTACAAAAAAAAATTTAGACAGGTAAGCATGTCCACAATGAGTCAGAGAGGGGAAAATGATTTGCTCAGGTAAATAAAATTGTAGAGGAAAAATAAGAAGAGAGAATTGAACCAAATCTGAAATTAATCTTCATGACTCCACACCAAAACTTATATCATATAAAGGTAGAAAGGAATAAAATTGCCCATGGTAAAAATGTAAATGGACGAGAAAGTACAATAGAATTGTAGACAGGGCAAAGGGAACAATTATAGCATGAAGTGTTGAAAAAGTGGAAATAGATATGACATTATTACTCAAGGAGTGTTGACTTGATGCAAAATGCACACACACACACATACACACCAGAGGCAATTGACATGCATGAGGATTGATAGATGATGATAAGGAGGAGGAGGAGGACAGTCGAGACATGAGATTTGACTTGACATGAGTCTTCCCTTCTCCCTCCCTCATACAAAGTGTATCTTGTGGAGGGAGTCAACCGTGAAAGTTGTGCATACAGAGTACAATACACTGAATCATTGAAATCATAGCAAAAACAGGGGAGTCTCATAGTGAAGGAGGAGAAGAGGAGGGAACGTGCCTATTTAGTCTCTACACTCCTTCCCTATGTAAGTATAGACTATGGTGTGTGTGTGTGTGTGCCCAGGAGGGGTGCTCCCAAAAGTTGGACAGCTCCACATAGCCAACAAACATAATTATAGATATAATAGAATGTATACTTTTGAATGATATTTGGTTGTGGTGATACATGGGGATGAAGGTGGTCCAAAAATACTCAAAATGTTAACACTTTCCTTTTGAGTTCCCCCTCTTTTCCCTCTCTGTCCCTCTTTCTGGTTTGTGTCGGCTTGTTTTTGGGTATCCCCACACATGTACGTACATGTGACCAGGCAGAGAGAGTGGGTGAAAGAGTGTGTGTGTACTGTATACCTTGCGTAATTATTAGATCATGAGCATTTACTCAGTCCTACACAGAGTGAGAGAAAGAGAGTACCTGCAGTGCTGATGTGTGTGTGTATGGATGTGGACGTGTACGGAGAATGTGGTGGTGTGTGTGGTGTACAGTGAAAGATTTGCATGCTAAAAGACGCATGATGAGACTAATTTAACCATGTCAGCTAATATCTATATTCGTGAATGTAATTCAAAAAGGTAATGCACGTTTGTGTACCTCATCTCTATGTGTGTGTGAGAGTGTGTGTGTGTGTGGAAGCTCATTAAGAGAATAAATTCGCTAAAAGCCTTCCACACACACACACACAAAACCATCCAATTTACCTACACATGCAATAATAATATCACAACACACACATATTTTTCCATATGTTCTCTCTCTCTTCCCCTTTCCTTGCGCTTTGGTTTGCACTGCATAAATACCTGTATGTATAGTCATCATCATCCTCAAAGTCATCATTGGCACAAAACACAAATCTTCCAGCACAAATGTCTATGGTTCATCCCATTTATCACAGAACTGACTATGCAGTGGTGTGTGTGTGCCTGTGTACTCGGACATTTCCCTCTCTCCCATAACTCCCTCCCATTAAAATCCTGTACAGAGGTGGAAAGAGGAGGAGGATAGTGAGGTGTATATTCAAGGAATTTAGTGCATCCTCATGTCATCAATATTAGCCCTATGCTACATGTATGTGTGTCTCTCTCTCTGTGTAGTGTGTAGTATATGACATTTTAATCTTGCAAAATTTTCATCACATTTCCCCCCTCCTAAATCCACACTAAAAAGTGAGGGATCTCCATAAAACAAACACACATCAAAATACTCATATCGCGGTCATTATTATAAAATTCCGCTCTCTCTGATGAAATAATAAATGTACAATAACTAACAATTTGTTTCTTTTCCACACCACAATCCTCTACTTAATCGCTCATTAATTGCATATGCTAATTGTTACGTCTCACCCTGTACATGGACACTTAGAGCCGGCTTGTCAACAAATGACAACTCACACATGCACACACCGAGTAAATAAAATATCATGCGTAATTACATGGGATGACATTTAATGAATGAAAAAGCGATTATCCTCTCTCTCTTTCTCCCTCTTTGATCACAATACATCCCATTATGGTACACTGTACTGTGTTTTACCCGGGTAAATGTGAAATTCATATTACAAAGCGTACAACACATACTTAGTCTTAAGCACATTTTGTATGTATCCCAAAGTGTTTGATGGGAAGCCTTCCAAAATCAAACGACCCGAATCAATCAATATAGGCATACATGTATAGAGAAAATCTTTTCTTCTGTACTGTATGTCAACGGTTCCCCTTAATCGAAGACCTTTGAATGAAAGACAAGAGTCTCATCTACGCACAAAAGAATTCCTTCCCCCTCTCCACTCTTTTCAAAAATTCAATGTTAAAGAATACATAATGAGAATTAATAATGTCTTTTCTTGGTCTTTCCTCCCGTAAATAATTGCTAAGTCATTTGTCATAATTTTTTGAGAAAAAAAATTCATGACTTGTGGATTACGATGGAGGTGGGGTAAATAAGAAAACACACAGCACACACACACAATAAATGAGATTTTACATTTTGTGGCTCCCAAGAAATTAAATGTCCACAAAATATTGAGTAAGGAGTAAGGAATATTATGACAATACAATGACAATATTTTTAGCTATTGGTCTGCAGATAAAAAAGAAAACATAAATTTGTCCTTCAATAGTTTGGACAGTCAGTTAAAGTAAATGTCAGGGAGAGAAGAAGAAGGGGGAGGGAAGGAGGAGGAGGACTCCCAAATGGAATGACTTGTGTACCTGTGACAATACACACATAAAGAACTTCTTCTTCTCCTCCTCCTCCTTCTTGTGTATTGAGAAGAGGAGGACCAAAAACGATAGGGAAAAAATGTCGTTGAGTGGTGTACATGGATTTGAATAAGTAACTTTAAGATTTTCCAACATAGAAATGACTACGTACATACTACATATGAAACTATATTACGTGTATGTATTTTTGTACACAGACTGTCCTCCTCTCAAACGAAGGGAGAAGGGGAGAGAAGAAGAAGATTCATGTAAATTTTGCTTATTTTCGTGGCGAGGTTTCAAGGTAAGGGACAATAAACAAACCATGTCTATACAAAATGAGTATACACACACAAAACAGTATAATTGCTTATGTATTGTCTACATCCCTGCCACACACACACAAACACACACAGACACACACACACACACAATATCCATGGGCCAAGGATTTATTTTTGAGGATATTGGATGGATGAGAAAAGTGCTATAAGCAAGCAAACTTTTTGGGGTTGCTAAGTATTTATGTATATATATGTACATGACAGATAAATGTTTGATTGTTTACAATACAGGGAAAAAGAGACAAGGGAAAAAAGTCAACTAGACTGCGTTTATTGTTAGTTGTGTTGGACACACACACACACACATGAGTCCAGCCCATATAGCCAAAGTCGACACACACACACACACCGGCGTTTTGTTTACCTTTCCAGCTACAGAGACTGAGGGGGGCATGATGTGACGCTGTTTAGATTCTAAATACACCGGATGAATAGGACGAGTCTGGAAATGGATCTCCTCTTTCTCTCTCTCTCTCCCTCTACTAGCCAAACCAACTACAAACACGTACAGATGTTCTCTCTGCCAGCTAAACAACCAACCCATTGGCCATTAGGCGAGTGAGCTGCCCAAGAAAATAAAGTATACAGATGCGCTTAGACAATCCAAACACCGAAATGAGCATTGACGATTTCACTCTGTCTCTCTCTCTCTCTTCCCCTCTACAGACTACACAGTCCTCCATATATAGTACATATAAAGACACACATAGAGGAGAGGATAGAAGGGAAGGGAAGAGTGGAGAATGGAAAATAGAAAAAAAGAATACATAATAATAATAACAATAATAATAATACAGCATTGATGCCACCATCTCTGAAGATTGTCATAGGTTTGAAGCTCTGATCAATTCCCAGGATTGTGCTTTACTCTTCTCTTCTCTCTCTCTCCCTCTCTCTCTCGAGCCATGTATGCCATAGAACAACAACAATAATGGCAAAGTAGTCTGTCTATTGTTTTTCCTCCAGCTTTGCTCATGATTCGCCACATGAATATGAATGAATATAAATGAATGTTGTTTGCGAGGCAGAGTGTAAAGCCTGTTTTTTCGCCTCTTCTCCTCCCCCTCCTCTCTATACTTTCGTTCTCCCTTCCTATCAGACATATTTTCCTGTAGGGACACACACCGAATGAAAAGAGTTTGGTTTATTTTTTGGGGGCTGTCATGCATACATATCCTCTCTCACTCATCCTCATGTATATTTTGTATTATATCATGTGTATAGACAAGATGAGTGTCGAATCTTCTGCCTCTCTCTCTCCTATCTATAATAATAATAAAGGAAGGTGAAGAAGGGCAAAAGAAGGAATGAGGGGGAAGACTTTACACAATATACCTACATATGTATATATTGTTTGTGTGTACAGAAAAAAAAAGTTTATACATGTACAACGTGGGATGGTTGAGTTTTGTTGAGAAGCCGCATTTGCATCGTTGTGAAAGACAGCTCTTCAAGCAATTATTTACACGAACATACTCCCTATGTTTACCAGGACAGCATAGGCTTCCCGGGAAAATATTTCTCAGAGATAGGAGAGAGGAGAAGGGAGTGAGGGTGAGGGAGAGAGCAAGGCAGTAAAGATAAACAACAGTTTACTAGCACTGAAGAACAAACTCGAGGAGATTCTGGTTAAAAATATACGACACACACATACTCATACACACATAAACACAAACACAAGAACACACGACAGACAAACGGAGGAAGGAAGCAGAGTGAGAGAGAGAGAGGTAGACAAGAGCTGGTCTGACAAAATAAGAGAAAGAAACAAGAGAGAGGGAGGGAGAAGGGAAAAAGTGAGAAAAAAAGTGGAGAGAATGAAATAAAGGGTCCAGGTCTAACGTCATTTTCCGTGTATACGGACTGAGCGGAGGAGAAGGAGAGAGGAGGAGGAGGAGGGGAAGGAGGAGGAAGTGGGTATGGATGAAGTAGAGACCGTCAAAAAGGAGAGTTTGTAATGTCAGTACAGTCGATACAATGAAATGAATCGGGTCGCGATCGAGGTCCTTTCCCCCTCTATATCTCTGTACTCTGTTCCAGGAGTGAATATCGGTTCCTCTCTAGAATAATCTACACAATCAGGATAGTTGACTATGTATGTAGTGCCGTTTTGCTTTGTGTGTGTGTGTGTGGTGTGTGTGCGGGTGTATTAGACAGTGCAATCCGATGGTGGTTCACATGTGAGTTGATGACGGCAAAGATCAGATTAGGCTTCACAACCTCCGCTCAGCTGATCTTCAGCTAAGAGAAGAAAGAAAGAAAAAGAGCTGAAGCTGAGGAGGAGGAGGGTCTTTTCTCTTCTCTCTCTTCCCCTACTTCTTCTTCCTTCTCCTCCTCAGCCTTAGCTTTTACTATATGGCATCGTTATCTGTTCTGTGTGGTCTTTCTGTGGTTTATTTTTTGCAAATTCAGCAAACAGTTTACTCTCTAACAAATAATGTCGACTCACATCTCAAAAAGCTTGCCCCTCTGAAATGACTACACATTGCAATAATTTACCCCAGACCCTTCCCTCCCTTCTATCCATCCGTAAATACTGTATAATACTTGTAAAAAAACCAATACTACAATTCTCTACCTATACTCCCATATCCCATCCACATACACACGTAGTGGAGTCCAGTTCACAATAATGACTACACTTATTACATACCCTGTGTATCCAGCATATGTTTCTTCATTACAAAGCAAACCAAAAACCACAGCCAAAGAGCACAGAGAGGAGGAGGAGGAGAACTAGCCAAAATACTATCTAGGACATCGTCAAAATAACTGCTGATCGCTTTCCTCGTCCTTCTCCCCCGAAAGAGAGAGAGAGAAAGGAAAAGTCAAACGGGGAGATTACTCGGCTGAACGGAAACTGGCCTTTATTTTCCCATATTGGCGACCACTGTAGTTTGTCTCTTCATCTTCAAATCCCTCTTCCTCTCTTCCTTCCCTTCCCGAAATGTACAAATAAAATTGCATTCATTCCTCCTCCAATTTTTGTACGTTGTGTAAGTACATATCTGTCTATACACCGACTTTTCTTCCTCCTCCTCATTCCATTTGTCAAGTCGACTGACTTGACTTGAGGTAGGCAGAGTGGAGGAGGTGACTGGATGAAAAAGAATTTGTGTGTAAGAAATGAAGGGAACTTACCGGCATCATCAAGTAGCGGGTGGGTTGACGGCTGCCACTGTCGTGGTAATCATCATGCGGTGTCCACCGAATATTTTATACCAAGTGTGACCTCCTTCTTCCTCCCCCTTCCCCGTTTCCTTTGGCTGTTGTTGGTGTGAACAGGAACCACTGTGTGTGTGTGTTGTGTTTGTGTGAAGTCGAGAGAGCCGGGTAAAGGGATGATGAGATGGGGAGCGATGAGACTGTGTCTGGTGTGTGTGTGTGTTCCTCCCCTCCTGTAGACGTGTGTTTGTATGAGAGAAAGACTCTCTCACTAGTGTAGAGAAGTGAGTGTGGGTAGAGGTGGATACAGACAGACAGCGTGGTGAATGTGAGTGTGTATGTGCGTGTGTGTGTGTGTGTGTGTAGACTGTGTAGAGTAGAACTGACACAGATTGAATGAAGCAATCTACAGTCGTGTAACACATAATAAACAAAAATAATACCGCTCCGCTTCTTTCCACTTGGTTTTCGCTTTAATTGCTGCTGTAGCATATCGATCGAACACACAATATACAACACCACATATAGGCATAGAGAGAGAGACAAACACAAACATTGTGTGTGTGGAGAAGAGAGAGACAGGGAGAGAGCAGACCCTCTCCTCGTAATCTAGCATTTATAGTTGGGCGATAACATTTAGGACTGTGTGTGTCGTATGAAGTTTGTCTAAAAATGCTCATGTTTTTCTAATCGACGACTCACTTCCCCCGACAGAATTAAAACTCGGAGAGCACTATTTTTCAATGCGTACCTCTTCCTATCTCGAGTCCTTGTTGTTATTGTTGGGGATACACCAGGCTCTCCTCGTCTCAACACACACACACACAAACTCCAAGAAAAACCTTCCCTCTCTCTCTTGTTAATTCTCTACTCATCCACTCTCCCTCTTCTTCCTATTCTCTTTACACATCTCATTCTTCTTTCCCCATCTCTTCCTCTCCCTCTCTCTCTCTCCTTCCTTCCTTCTCTCTCATAATACCTCAACATATTATCCATCTTCTCCCACAAATTATTTTAATTCTCATCAACTTCCCACCATCACCAAAAACCTCCCAAAACGAAAACGAACCAAGGAACACACACACAACTTTCATTTCACCCTAACTTCTTGTCCAACTTTTCTTTTCACTCGACTCACCAGCCCTTCCTCTTTTCCTCTCTTTTCGTTTCTTTTTTGGATATCAAGCCTCATCCTTTCCCTTTCCCTCCTAAACATTTTCAATTATCTAAATTTGAATTAATTCACACACAGTGAGACACACATCATCATCTCATCTCTAGACTCAGCTCAGCCTGAGTATACAACCATCTTTCAATCTCTCCAGTCAAGACACGGGCAAGCAAACACAGACAAACAAAATACGGCTCCCCCGCCTTCCTTCGTAGTAATCATCATTAAATTTGACAAACCTTTTGAAGAGAGAACAAAACATTTGGGGAAAAATGTATAAGGAAAAAATGTACAGTTTTTCATTTTAAATGTAAGGTATTTAAAATTGGGAGGGAGGGAGGGGAGAATGGGATGTTGTGGAGGAGGAGACAAAAATCTACATCTCACATCTGTGTACCTAACCTATATGAAAACAAACCATATGCTTCCACCTTTATACACGTATATACACAAAAAATAAATATACAGTCTCTCTCTGTCTCTCTTCAACGTATAATACAACATCCAATAATATCTTGGTGTGTGTGTGTATGTGTGTGTGAGGTTCACTCTGTCTCTCTCTGCAAACTGAACGATTCTCCTGCACAATAAAAACACACATTTGGTTTTGTAAACAACACAGCAAAATAGAACAAACTGATCATGCTGTCAATATGTCTGAATGCGCACTTACTCTCTCTCTCTCTCTCTCACACACACAAACTGTAGAGTACAGTTTGGGGAAAAGAGGAAAAATGAACGAGAGGAAGGACATGGAGGAGGAATCACTGAAAATGGGTGTGTGAGATATTTTATACTGACATGGCAGTGTCACATTCTGTGTGTGTATACTAGTGTGTGTGTGTGTGTTTGCCTGTTTGTGCCTGCTTGCTTTGTTTGTTCTTGACTATTTTTTTTTTATTTTAAAACTATCCCCATCCATAGCTAAATAGAAACAACATCATCCCATTAGCTCGTTTCTCCGAAGTCATACGGCACGGTACACAAACAATAGGACACATTTTGGGAACGTGAAATCATCATTTCGGAAAAATGTGTGTACACAATTCCACCCCATACAATAAAAACCAGGATGGAATATGGGAGAGAGAGGGAGAGAGAAACAACAACAAAAATTGTTATTCATCTTCAAGAATTCCCCAAACGTGTCAATTAAATACAATACACGTGGACGGAACAATAGCCAACTGTTGTTTTGAACACGAGGAATTAAGAAGGGGAAGTGAGAGACACGTTGACGGCAAGTCATTCATTCTGAATAAACTTGTCAACAAACTTATGACGCTACGTGTTTTTTTTCATCCTAATATTTTGTAACATCATTTTTTCTACTCAGTCTAAATACTTGATGCTAATTTTTCTATAATAGGATTTCAAAATACCTTGGACATATTTTGGAGTGATACATTTGTATTTAGTTTTCATAATGAAGTAATTCTCTTGTAGTTAAGAAAGCAAATTGGAAACTTCTATGTTAATTGGAGTTTTTTGATGATTGAGATTTGTACTCCATATTGTAATTAATTTTGAGTGAGTAGTTGTAAAATAGAGATAAAATATTGACATGATTTGGACAATTTGACTTGTTATTCCCCACAAGAGCATAAAAGTACATATTTTGATGGTTCAATGTACAATAGTATGATTTGACGCTAATAAATGTCAACTATCATGTCTGTAATGCATCAACACTCTAACTGCTGCTGTTGCTATTATTATTAGTCATGGCAAACAAATGAAGGTGAAAAAGAGTGACTTTTTATGGTTATTTTGAGCTTGTTTTTTTCCATTTTATTACTTCTCAACTCCTGTTCCACACGATCATCACACACGCTGTCGAATGTGGTGGTGGTGAATTATGTGTCACATAATATTTTCTGTATGTAAACTACACATTGTACCATGTACCGGATCAACTCTGGCAAAACTCTTAACAAAACTCTTGACAGTCTTCTAGTAGAGGAACTCATGCAATACAAATTAAGTTTTGTATTGAGTCATCAGATAAATTCAACATTTTAAGATTTTAGTTTTTGCAAAAACTCTGATACAACATCCTAGAATGGGAGACTTGAAGGGTATGTGTGTCTTTTCAAGGAAATACGGTACATGAATATTTTAGTAGGTTTCCCTCAACTCTACATATCATTATAAAATGTGTACTATTCAGTCGATTTCCTCCTACAGCCTGTGTGTGTGTGTGGGATACATATGAACATCCTGCAAACATCTATTGACAGCAGCTTGGAGTATTTACAAGCTTATTTGTTATTTTATCCACAAAATTAGTGATGAAATGATTAGATTAGAGCAGGGTTTTCTCTTCCACACACGTTGTTTTTCAAGGCTCCACATCCCACAGACAAAAACAAACAAATTGACTTTTCTGTTGTACTCTCCAACTATAGTGTGTGTCTGCCCCACCACCACTAAATATTGAGACACATGAAATACTCCATGTACAATTCTCCAAATGTATTTCTGACTGGAAATTGGAAATGGGGAAAAAGAAGAGTGCCATATGCTTTATCATTTCAATTTGGCTTTATTTTGTATACACCAACAACAAAGTGTGTTGTTTGATTTGAGGGGATGTGATGTTTCATCCAGTTTTGTCGGGAGTTTAGCCCCATCTAAAGTACAACTTCACAATCAGTCTCTTCGTTTTCCTTTGTCCTGGTCCAGGACTCCTGGAGGATTGTCAGTTTATTTGTGAATAATTCGTTGAAATAAACGGACATGTTTATGTATAACAGTTGTAACATTTTATTGTCAGTTCCAGTGAAAAAAAATAATAAAGTTTTGTCTCGTATGAATATAAATAATAAATCATCTCTGCATGTGTTTTTAAAAAAATCGAACGACGAAGTAAATACTTTACGAACATCTTTTTTTTGGAAATTTTTTCTTACATATTTTTATATTCTAAAAAAATAGGTAACAGGTTTTCGTTCGGAGAAAGTATTATATTTTATATTTAATGCCATCTACTAAACTTAACCAGGTCTTAACTTGGTTTGGTTTTGGAGAAAGTTGGTTTTCTTTCGGAGAAAGCTAGTTCTTTTAATAATTATGCTTTCACCTCCCTCACTATCCCTTCCACTCCCCCTTTTTCACACTCTTCCACACAATTAGCTTTAGTGACAAAATTGTTGGTATTCCCATTACACCCTCCGTAAATAAATGGACGACATTTGGTCATGATACTGTCGTAATAGTACCTCACAATCTCTTCATGACAAGGCCCTGGATTATTACCCTGTTGACATTTATCGGGGATTATGAAGGACGAACTGGACCGAAGAGCACCCAATGTTCCTACATCATTCCTACTCCCTGTCGAGATGGGACCAAAAGGATTCACTTGGATCGATGTGGAAGCAGACACAGACTGAGGAGTGACAGGATCGACAATGGATGCAGTGGAAGCGGCTGCTGTTGGTAATTGTTTAGGACTACAAAGAGAAAGACAATCTTGTTCCGAAAGAAAGTTATTTGTATTCCCATTACAGCCTCCATAAATGAATGGACGACATTTGGAAGCAGCCGAGTCAAAAAAGTAACGAAGGACATCGTTTCGACAGGGTCCAGTATCCTTCGGGAGATAACAAGGGCTGGACAATTGAGGATGAAGCTGTGGTTGTTTGACTTGTGACTGATGATTAAGATGAGAATTCTGTTGGTATTGGGCAGGGGAGATGAGACCCTCAGGTAAGTTGGAGGGCGCGAATCTGGACACGTCAGACGGGGAGTACTGGAGAGGACTATTACTTTGGGCGAAACCAATGGCTGGAGTGTTGAAAGAAGGATTACTCTGGAAGGCGTCTGCTGAATTGAAGGGCTCCGTGAGGACGTTGCAACTCTGTCATTGTTAAACATTTCATTTATCTCTGTTTTTGGTGGGGGGTGAGGAAAGAAAGTGGGTGAAAGTGGGAGCCTCTACCGTATTTCTTACAATGAGGGAGAAAGGATTCTATTGCTTTATTGCAACTTGAACCCTCCCCTTGTAGGACTGTAACCATTGAATTGCACAGTACTACAATTTTGGAGGAGGAAGTTTAGCGTAGTAGGAGAATATGAATAGAAAGAAATACGGTAAAGGATTCTCCTTATATGTCATAAAGGAATGTTTTTCTAGAGTTTTATACAAATGAATGGGTTGTATTTAGCAGAACAAATAAACTCTCACCTGAGTCGGTCGTGGCTCACATCTAAGTGGATTCTCACAGGCCCAACACAGGGAGTCGAAGACGGTGTAGTCAGCAGCTTCACTCGGTGAACTCTCCGACCCATAACTCACCCGTACCCTCATCAACGTCCTTTTAACACACACACACACACACCGGGGGAGAAGGATACAGGGTTAAATGTATACACACAGGCCAATATGAAATATACATGTGATATGTACATTAAACAAAATATAAATGGGTTCCTCTCAGTCCCCCCAAAATTTAGGATGGAGTGATGAAAACAAATTTGACACAATAAGAATTATTAGCATAATTAAGTCGTTAGGGTAATTAATTAGAACTGTATAATATGGCATGGCAGACAGTGACAGTAGAAGGACTGTACCTTGTCTTGTCGATCCCTTCTCCAGGTATGTAGAAGGAAGAGATTTTAGCATCATGTATGGGTAATTCTGGCACGTCACATATAATCGACTGGTAAGTCAAAAGTTTTCCGCCTGTAGTCAACGACTCACCCAGGACAGGAACGGACTTGACACTCTCTGTCTGTTATTTTTTGAATATTTATGTAAATGCGTCGTTTCATTTTTTAAATAAATTTTGTGTATTCTGTGTGTACCCTGTAAACATCAAAATGACATTTGATGTTGGAATGCTCTGCGAATTTGTCTCCCCATATGAGTAGTTCACTGCAAGGTTTGTGACGAATATCACAAACTCCATTGTGATTCAGACTGACTATGATGGGTGCTTGCCGAAGATTCACAGAACAATCTGAACCACCCCATCCATTGTCACAGCGACACTGGCCTATTCAATTAAATTTTAAATTTTTACTTCCACAATAAACTGGCTAAATTTGGTTTAAAGATTCACATACCGTTCTCACAAGTCCCAGCACCCGTACAATTGTTTAAGCACAAACTGGATATTATGGCTACTGGTGGTGTGCCTGTAGAATTTAAATAATATGTATTTTAAAAATTCAGAGATAAGGAATTGAATATCAAAATTATTACCATGCTGTCTCCCAAGTTGTGGTTCCCAAATACTCAAATTATGGTAGACTTGATCTCGACAGTCCCATCGCAATTGTTCCAGAGCATCCATTGCCCAAATTGTAGTTTTTGTGTGCTGAAAACAATGGAAAAAACTGATCATGTCTAGTCATAGGACTAAAGAGAATAATAATTCTAAAGAGTCAGATTGTATATTGCGTTTGTATTACCATAATTTCATTTTTACATGACTTGGTATGATACTCAACATTAATATGAGCAATGTCACGACATAATTTAGTGGCTGGCATCCCTTCAATAATCCCTCGGCAAACTATATCTGCATCATCTTCGGTCCATTCACCACCTTTGGGTGAAGCTAATGTTAAAGCTGAATTTTGAACTGGACTTGTAAAGACAGGTCGAAGGTCAACAGAAGTAGCTGCATGTTTCCCAAATTCTTCATCTTCAGACGAAAAATCTTCATCCAGGACGAGCTCTAATAATTGATGGGTCACATCCACACCCCTCGGGTCAACACATTGAGATGTGGAACATTTTGAAGTTTCCTGATTCTGCTGTTTTAAAAAACAAATTATGAGTAATCTTGAAATTTAAAGAGTGGATTGTAGATAAATTTAATTGTTCACCTCTTCCTCCTCGGGTTCTTCAGGTGTGAAATCTTCATAAGGATAGGATGAGAATCTTGCATTTTTTGATTTGGGTCTCAATTCCGTTCCCTTTGGTTTTTTCAAGGATGAACAACTACACTGGCCAGGACTTGCATTCTCATCTGCATGATTCTCATCTTCTCCATCTCCATGGAAAACACCAACAAAAAGACTTTGTTCTGGAGCGAGACGCCATGATTTAACAAAATCTGTGCACGTCGAGATATTTTTACTGATTGGACAAACTGGTTGATCTTTAAAAGTTGCAAAATCATTCTCTCTTTGTCTGTCAAAGGAACCACAAAGACCAGTGGTGTGTTCCAGGTCTGGGAGTGATGCTTGAATATTTATAAATCTTAAATTTGGACCAAGAACTACCCGAGTCCCCGAGGGAAATTGTATCTACATAAACGAATACAACAATTAGTAAAAATTTATTTTTTTGGCTATATTTAATAATTATTTAATGGATCTCACTTGGAAACTTCGACCTTCGTCTATCCGGATGATTTGTGGAAGATGAGTCATTTTACTTGGTTCAATGTAATTCCCATCGGCAGTATAACTCCAAAATTTGAGTCGACCTGTTGTACACACATCCGCAGCTAACATGACCTCTCCTGTTAGGGTTACATGTAAGAAAAGAAAACGGTATTAGCATATTGTGAACGAATTTTACGGTAAGAATTTTGAGCACGTTGAATAAAAAAGACGTACCGAACCGAATAGCCACGGCACAATTACAAAGGGCCCTCTGGTTGCATTTCCTTAGATTCAATTGGACTTCGTAGGGTAGAGTGTCATGTTTGTAAAGGACAAAAGTCCCTTCCAACGTGTTTGAGTAGGTTAGACCATCGAATGTGGACACGTAGTCGTCTGTAGTACATTTTTCTTGCACATCTCCATGTGTGATATGAATCTGTGTGTCGTAAATGATTAAACGTTTTAATTATTAGAAAATGATGCTAATGTTGAAAGGCAAACGTTACCTCTTGGGACGGAAGAACAATTTCAGTCCACCTCGGAGGATTCCCAGTTTCTCCTGTCCGAATATCCACCTGGAAATGATCGTCATGTATGTGGAAACTTTAGTTGGAATTTTATTTAATTGAATTACGAAAGGAAATGATACTCACAAAGACGGTGGAGAAGGATTCATCTGAGTGGGTATTTCCGCCTACTAATCCATCATTGACAGCCCAAACTGGGACACGATGCGTTGAGTTCCACTCATCCGCACATACTTTGTAAGAGCAAGAGTTCACAACAACCTGTGTGTGTGTGTACAATAATAACAACA
Source organism: Pygmarrhopalites habei (assembly GCA_009870185.1). Classification (NCBI taxonomy): domain Eukaryota; kingdom Metazoa; phylum Arthropoda; class Collembola; order Symphypleona; family Arrhopalitidae; genus Pygmarrhopalites; species Pygmarrhopalites habei. The sequence goes on along the minus strand of WJFB01000166.1, from coordinate 7,481 downwards.
ACATTAACAATGTGTGTGTGTGTGTGTGTGTGTGTGTAAATCCCACCAAAATTTTACGATTTAATTCACCGTGTTCATTGTAAGATTCAGAGTGTAAGAACGACAACCTTTTCTTCTTCTTCTCTCTCTCTCTCTATTTCATTTGTCGTTCGTGTGTTATTTCTGTGTACTACACAGTGTAGTCTACACTACACAACAACAACAACATAACACACTCTCGGATGATGAATGAGTTTTTGAAGCATTCAAAATTTTCTTCCTTTTGTGTGTGTGTTTCAACGCCTTCAATGACAACCTAATCTTCCTACTTTGAAAGTAATAAAGTTTAATTTTGAAAAATATCCTTGCTCACTCCGTTCTATTCCATTATTTTTGTGTTCTCAATAAAATGTTAATTTCTCTCTCAAAAAAATTTGCAGGGCATTCCAAGAAAACAGTACACACACAGGAGAGAGAGAAAAAGAAAAGTTGAAAGGATTTGTGGTATGTACTCTTTAGCATGGAGTTATGAAACATATCTTCAGAAATAAAAACATAATTATGTATTTCAGACATACTGACACTTTGGCTACCTCACATTAACAGACTGATGCCGTTTCGTTCTAAACAGGATATAGTGTGTGTGTGTGTGTGTAGGGGTGTGTAGAGAGGATAGGGAAAAAATTGCAAATATTTGTCAACATTTTTGTTGAATTTGTTTCGGTTTATGGTTGAAAGGGTACTATAAAGTCTTGAGAAAAATGTGTACAATGCAGCGCAATCCTGCTCGTCAACACCAAAATACCTATCCTGTATTTATTGTAATGGCTATATAAAACTTTTGGGCATATCCATGTGTTCAAATTTTAACGTGTCTACAACACACATTGTAGAATATACGTGTGTGTAGATGTGAGAATGTGGTCCACATTTTTTTACGCAAAATAAAATGATGAGACGCCTCTCTCTCTCGCTCTAAACTAAATGGGTTTTTAAAGGAAGGAGTGGTCATATGTTTTGTGTGTGTGCCTCTCTCTCTCTCTCTTAAAATGTACTGTGTATAATACAAATAAATTGATACCAAATCAAATTGATTTCCAGAAGCACATCTTGGAGGGGAAGAGGGTCCTCTTGTAGTTATGTCAAAGTTGATACAGCATTCCTCTTCTTCTTCTTCTTTCTTCTCCTCCTCTTCCTTCTTCTTCTTCTTTTTCTTTGGTTTCTCTTTTTTAGGGCAAGTGATGGGGATGGATGGTTGAAATTCAATGTACACCGGCTCCGCTCCTTTTTAAAAATACATAACAATAAATAATTAAATTAGATGGAGAGATATAGAGAGAGTCTTTTTTTTGTCCAGTCATGTGTCTTCATCTTCCACTTTCTCCAGTAGTCCATACTTTTAAAATAAAATTATGGAGGGAGGAGAGAATTAATAATAAATCAATAGAGAGAGAAATGGTTCACCTTCATTGACGGATAGGGAGAGGGGACTCACGATGAAAATCCCTGTATTAAAAGGTTGACTCGTGACGACGGAAGTGAAAGTATTTATAGTAGTATGCCTTGCTCGTGCTCGGCATTGTAACTGCAATTATAAATGACAAATTACTGTAATATACACTGGAACATGTGTGTTAGAAGGTGGTTAAGAAATGTAAAATAATATTTATTTTTGTACAGCCACCCATAATTTTTTTCGAAAAGAAAAGTGACTCAAATAAAAGTCTTACAACATTCCCAATCGTCCATTTGTCTTCCTTCAGAACACCTTTATGCTGTTGGAGTAGACCAAAAGTTTCAGACTGAACCGTTTCCTCATCCACCAACCATTCAATTTCCAGTGCAACTGATTCAGGAACAACTTGACCTCCCAGTGTTACATCACAGAAAAATTGGAGTTGTGTATTATCCTTGGAGAGACCGTAAGAGACTTTTGTCTCTAGTAAGTCGACCGGAACTAAATTTATTTTGTAAAAAAAATTTTATACGAATGAATAATAAATTTCTTGAATATTCTTGTCGCAAATTCGGAAAACGTTTTCAGTGGGCAAAAAAATGAAATTAAAAAATATTCTGCATGTTAAAGAATTAAAGTTCAATATCAATGCCCAATAAATACAGCCCATGTACTAGTAGGTCAAGTGAAAAGGAAACCAGAGAATCATTTTTGGAAGGAGGGTAAAATGAGTCATTTCCACCTGTGGTAAAAAGTGAAGATGAAGAAAATTAAGAGTAAATGCATCTCAAAAGATACTCACAATGACACGGCGTATATCCTGTCCTGTTTTTTTGTCGATGTTTTCGATTCACGCAGTGAGTAAAAGAGAGAGAGAATAGAATCAGTTACTTTAATTTCAGCACCACTGGACCAATAAGATTTCATTTTTTGCCCATTTTTTTTGCTACTTACTCGGATGAAAGTCCAGGAGGACATGGAACTTCGTAACCTGCACAGTAGGCTGAAGGGCAAGCAGGTGTAGGCTAAATTAAATTAAAATATAAACATGACACGTGCCTTTCAAGGAATGTAAATTATAATTATACACCAAAAATGATTGGAGGTATTTACAACACATTACGCAGTCACCTGTAAATGATAAACAATAAAGTCAGAACAATTCCTGACCAACATTTGAATCTGTGTACTACAACATTTCCCTTGAACGGAAATGCATCCCGTCACTTTAACTATCCCTTCATCCATCGTAGGAATTGAACCTTGAAATTTTGCAAAAAACAAAATAATTATTAACGATGAGTCAATAACACAAAAATTTTTTCCAAAGACATTAACTCTGTGCACACACGCATTGCAATTTTTACTTCAGAGAGGATTATACACAGTGGGAGTAAAGAAATCATCCATGTCGTTCCGTACTAATTTCGATCTCAGTTTCAGCTTTCGATTTGAAAGAGATATCGACTCTCCACACATTACACTATCTTCTCACATCCACACACGTAAAAAACTCAAATGCACTCTCTACAGACACACACATCATTTTTTTTGTCAATCTCTCTCACACACACAATCACACACATGTATTTTTGAGAGAATGGCAATTTTACAACTCTAGATTGATTGTGTGCGTGGGTGGATGGAAAATATGTTGTACCTTTCATCCAGACTGGAGCTCTTGTCCCACAATAATTAACACCTGGACAAGAAGTGGGTATAGTATTCCCTGCCAGGGACTGGAAACGGTACCATCCTGGAGTGAGGTCACGATCACATAATGCTTGTTCCCTGACTGTCCCCGTACCAAAACGATAGTTGTAACTTCTCTTTGGTTGATTTCGAATCATTCGATGATAACTGGGATGACATGGATTGACTGCCTTCTGAGTTTGATGATTTGTTGGTTCATCGTCATGATGATAGTCATCATCAAAATAATGAGGATCTCTCTCTCTGTGGAATTAAATTATAAACCGACACATTTGACTACATATCCTGTAGAATAAAATGTTCATAAATGAACTCTCGTTAATTAATTTCATACCTGTACTGAGCACGGACCACCACCACAGATAGGAAAACAAATTGAAGAATACACACTAAATAACGTTCACATTTGGCCATATTCCATGAAAAACTTTTATATTCCTATACACACTGTATCACACCATACACTGCTTTTAATTATTTTTACTGCAAAAAAGAAATTTCAACACAAATTAAAATGCTACATTCGCGAATCGAAGGAGAGAGAACTGGATCACTAGGATTAAAATATGTGTCAGTGTGTGTGTGTATGACAAATGAATTGTGATGATGAGTGAGAAGAACAGTGGAAGATCAAAAGGTAATGACAAACTTTAGGCTTCTAGCTGTGTGTGTGTTTCTTCAACATGGAAAATGTTGAGAGTGTAATTCATGCAGTGGGTAAACCTCTTGTGTGATTCTTTAAGTAAAAATGGTTAAGACTAGCATAGCCAACCCATTACAACGCAAGATCGATGAAAGGAAAATCTCACTATCTTTACTTACTTTTTTCTACCATTGTAACATTATGTACCACATTTAAGAACATTTGTATCTACACAATACTGTAGTGTGTAAGGTACCTTTATAAAGTCATCCTTCCTTCAAAAATACTTTATAAATGGGGGAACGTGCTACCAAGGGAGGATAGTCCACTGAATTATTCTCTCTCTCTCTGTTTATAACAACCACCACCGTAAATTTGAAAGAGAGATGATGATGAATCAAGTGGGTACATGAGATGTCGTGTCATTTAATATGATTCATCGTAACCACAATATAACAGTCAAAAAAAGAATTTTTTTTGGCAAGGACAGCTAACAACCATGGCCATTTTTCTCGGTCGTAACATATTCTTATAACATTACTTTGTACACACACTCTCCATACCCTATCATGTTAGGATTTCTAAATAGACTTGATCTTGGCCACACACACTCACAAACCGGTCGACATAATGTGTTGAAGTGTATAAATATAACCAAAATTTGAGAGAGAAATGCTCAATATAATGCAATCGCTGTTTAACTTTTTAAGAGTAGTCTTAAGTAGCTCTTCAACCACAAAATTTCAAAGTTAAAAGCAATCAGGGGCACTATCCTTTAAAACTATAATACTTATGTATATCAACTATAAAACTATTTTAAAGTACACACACACACACATTCAGAGGTTGTTACAGGTGGACGTCAAACCAAATGTGTGTGTTTTTTTTCCTCTCTACTTTTCCCCCAGAAATCCCGACGCTGACTGGTACCATGCAAAGTAATTCTCAATTCTCTCTACAGATATATACGTAGTGTGTATTATTATTATTACGCACACATGTACATTGACTCTCATCGTCATTTAACAATGATGCATGCTCACAGACAAAATTGTTAGTTCAAGAACGTCTACGACAATGCTCCAAAGTTAGTTGTCAACCGAAACCACAACAACAACACAGACACACACAGTGTCTTTGGATCCAATCCGTAAGCAATCAAAAAAATCGTGTGTACTGGCATTCCGGTTCTGTGAGATGTACTCAGTAATCTCGATAAGCTCCTTCCCCTTTCAGATTTAAATGCATTCAACTCTCACGTGAGGTTGAATTTTTTTTGTGTAAGTTAACTGGAAATGCATGTACCACACACAGTAGACACTACACACAGTCAACAAGAAAAAGAGGATGAGATTTTCTTCTTTTTTGCATACATTTGCTTTCCTTGTAGTACAGTAAGTATGTAATGTGTGAGACTCAGACACTGTGTTAAAAGATGGTTTTGCATGCGAATCTAATCTAATTACAAATAGGCATATTAAATGCCACATGTAGGTTTTAAACACTAAAGGGGAACATGCCCTTAATTTCATTCATGATGATAAAAATGTGAATTCATTGTTGAGCTGCATCTCCTGCTCCTCTCTTCTTCTTCTCTGATAATGATGGTTTTAATGGTCATAAATACAATCATAAACACATCAACATTGTATAAAACCCAACCACATTTTCCGTTCTTATCATTCAACACTTTGTGTATATACTTATACATACTTTTTAAATTCTAAATTATGACTGACTTGTGTCAGTTTGACACAAAACAATGATACGATATAAAACATTAATTTTTGGTTTACTAAAAAAACAGGTGAGAAGCTATTGTTGTTGTGCAAGATGGTTTTTTTCTGTTTTATAATGATTGTTTTATAATTTCTTGTTCAAACTAAATAAATATTAATTATAATATTACAACTTGTTTTGCAAAAATACTGTCTAGTTTATTTTAAAACTGGATTTCCATTCTCTTTCCAGTGTTTATCCACAATTTTCTTAATATGAATTACGGACGCTTCCTTTTCTCCATGTACATTCTCAATCTTATAAGGGGGACTAATACGAACTTCATTGAGAACGACAATTGTGTCTCCATCCCAGACAACTTCTTCCATCCTAAAAGAAATTATAAGATATGTAAATTAGTACTATGAATATTATTTTTAAAATCATTATTTTTAACATTGTAGATAATTTCCTTACGTCTTGGTGATGGTTAAAAACAGTTTTCGACCTTCTGGTGCCACATCGGCGGAAAGAGCACGTACTTTTGGAAAAGGTTAATTCATTATTAAATTACAAAAATGTAAAGTTTTGAATTGTATTGTTTTTCAAAAATTAAGTAAATACTTACTCCGTGCTTTTTTAAGACCAACGGCTTTCACACGTCTTTTCTCCAACTGAAATGATACAATTAATTTTGTAAATTGAGTATAGTTCTGGATCAAAACTTTACAAATTGAAGTAAATAAAATTTAAATATTTCTGTTATTTACTACAGAATAATTTTATTAAAAAAATATATTGCTTACTTTGTTGAAGTCAACTGGATTAAATAAAAGAAACAATATTCATTATTATTTAGCTGGATGATTTTGAACAACTTCAAAACAAAAACGTGTCAAATTTTATTAGTAATTTTGTACTAACTCGGTTTAACTGACTCCGGAGGAACGTGTTCACTGACAATCGTGATCTTCTCAATACAATCAGTATTCACGACGAACACATCGTTGGCTGAAGACTTGCCATTTGAGGCCGGTGATCCTACAAATGAATTAAATTGATCTAAGAAATTAAGCAGTAAAATGTAGATAGTGAAAGTTTAAAGAATAATTTCAACAGGTTAGATATTTTTGCCGAAAAATAAATACACAACTTACGAATGATCAGAAGTCTTGAGACATTATGGAAAGCTGCAATTTCGCCTTCAACCTGATTTCCCTGATAAACACATTTAATATGACAACCGATTGGAAATGGAATTAAATTCGAAGTTTCAGCAGCCGAGAGCATTTTCACAAACACAATTTCTGAAAATGGAGTAGAAGTATAGAGTATACGTCTGTTGATTCAATGGGGATAGAAACATGACACGAACACAAACCTTTGAAATTTCAAAATAGGATTTCTAAGCGTTGCCAATTATTCTAGTTATACAGTTCTAGTTAAGTTCAGTCTAACTTTGATGCAAATAAATACTTTCTCTTGAATTGTATGTCAAATAATGAGTATTTCTATATTGTACCATATTTATTTTCTCTGATGTTCATAAATTTATACATTTATTATATTATGCCATAATAAGTATGGTAAATCGGAGGTCTGTTACGTAAACTGTTAGCAAATAAATCTCTTTTTTCACAATTATGATAGTTGCACACAATTATGGCATTATTATTATACAGCTTAAATTATGAGTAATATTGTAAGAAAAAATTATTCTTTTGAAAAACAACAGCATGTACTTACACACACAGTATCATGTGAATATTATAAATAAGATTATTACATTTAATGTTAGAGAAATAGAAGATTTTTTGTTTACTTATTCATGTGATGCAGAGAAAAAAAACAACAGCTAGGTAGTAACTGTACTGCACTCGATTTAAAAAAAATAATTTAATCCTGTTCAACATCCATGACATCAACTCCATTTTCCCTATGATCTCTTTTGTCTTCCCTACCTCTATCCTT